>NW_020769336.1:1712147-1739543 GCF_900518735.1 Pseudonaja textilis
AGAATAGAATAGAATAGAATAGAATAGAATAGAATAGAATAGAATAGCTTTATTGTCACTTTGAATGTACACTAATCAGCATACATTAAAATGAAATTATGTTGCATACAAGTCTCAAAGGGTCTCCACCTCTAATATAAACATAAACATGACAAGATAAATAAAGAAATAAGTACATAAATCCAAAAATATGCATGTACTCACATATTTATATGACATGGAGAAGCAACAATTTAAACCAAACATTTTTTTTTCATGATACTCATTCATTTTTATTCCTTATACTAATATCTGGAGATAGGGAGTTATTGTTGGCCTAATTTTTCATTCAAGTGTATAATTTCTCTTTTAAACTGCTACTTTTGGTGAAGTATACATTTTAAATGAATAATAGCATAGTCCACAATGCTTTGCTATTAATCAGCCAGTAACATAAACCTGGTAAGCCTGTAATAAACCTACATCTTTTTATTTGCTTTTATTTATTTACTTGATCTATATGGAGGCCCACTCACTAAGCAACTGTGGTAGTTAACAAGGATTAAAAACATTACAGTAAGGGAACAATAAACAAAGCACACCACCCTGGTGGCAATCCCAATCCCAAAAGGAGCTCAAATAACACACCTTGTTAAAGACTGTTGGGACCATCTCAATCCTGAACAGGGAGAATGTTGTTTCATAGGGTAGGCATAACTATAGAGAAGGTATGCCTCCTAAATCCCAAAGACTCTTTCTCTGACCTTGAACAATAGGCAAAGATAGTTGGAGACAGACAGTCCTACAAAATATCCTGGCCCTGTGCCATGCTGACCATTGATTCCTTGAATTGCACTCAGAAACACTCTGGTACCCAGTGCAGCTTGTATACTGGTGGTGTTACATGGTCATACCCCAAGATGTACTCTTAACTACTGATGCTGCCATATTCGGGATTATCTGTAATTTGCAAATGATTTTCAGCTCCAAACAGTGTAAAACTGACAAATGTATAACTTAAATGGATTTGCCATAGCGTCTGACCTATTATGGCCTATTTCTGATCATCTATCATGATTACCTTTAAAGCCCTTCATGGCTTGTGACCAGGTTATCTGAGGGACCGTCTCTTCCCGGTCACATCTACCCAACCCATCAGAGTGGGGAAGCAGGGAATGTTGCAGGTCCCATCCCCGAGAGAGATAAACCTGATGGGACCCAAAAGAAGGGCCTTCCCTGTGGTGGCTCCCTCCCTCTGGAACATCAAATGTTCTGTTTCCTCCTCTTCCTTCTACCAGCAAAGTGGTTTGAAATCTACTTAATAAAAATTTCTCCTTCAATAATTAATATTAATTAAACAATTAAATTTAAATAATTAATATTTAATACAATTAAATAAATACCTTAACATACTCATTTATCCTTTTGTAGAAGCAGTTAGAAGCACATAAAATATGGGTATACGTCCACACATTTAGATAATCAAAGCAGACTCAATCGAATAATGACCCCAACATCAATTTCTCTCAAAAAAATTCATGTATAGAACTTAATTATGAGATCTCTGTGAAATCATTTTAAATTACCATTTCTACACATCATCCATGTTCAAAATGTGGCTATGTTTCTCAGTATCTGGCTATGTAATGCTTTTGATATGTACTTAATTAAGACAAATAGAATAAGATGTAAAATACAAATTTACAGGAAAAGTTCCCCATATATTATTAGCAAAAACTCTTTGCCTTTCTGCTGAATTAGAAAAAGTTACAGTAGATTATATAATAAATATATTTTATTTATTGGACTATAGCAAGTTATTTGAAAAATGAAGTACACTCTCACTGAAGGAGAAAGTGTGTGTGTGTGTTTATGTGTGTGTGCTTACAAAGTAAGGAAGATAACCTTGACAGAAATACCGTGTTTCTCATATAATAAAGCCGGGTCTTATTTTTTTTTTGAGCCCCGAAAAAATGGCTAGGCCGACTTTTCAGGGGGGTGACTTAATTTCCCCCCTTGCATCTTCAGGCGGGCGGGCGGCGATGGCTTGGATGTTGACCTTGGCGTTGGTGAGGCACTTCGTATCGGGGTCAACGCAGGCAGCACCATATCCAGGTGTGCAACAAAAGTACTTCCTAACGGCAAGCCCCCCCCACCATTCCCCCCATTTCACATGTTTTAATATAGGCCTTAATTTGGGGGGAAGGGGCTTAATTTCATTTCATGCCTATAAAACATGCCGGGACTTCCTATTGGGGGAGGCCATATTGTTGGAGAAACAGGGTATGCAGGAACTGTTAACTAGGCAAAAGGAGTATAAGCCCAGAATTATACCATAACATTCAGAATGATACTTCCCTAATTCATTAACTGTAAAAAGGAGAAGGAGGAGGGATAGCATATCAGACTTATAAGATTCTATTTTTATTATTTTCTTCTGTTCTTCTGTTACCTCCTTCCTAAGGCTAAGAGAAAATGCCTGGGTCAAGGTCACTCAGTTGGTTTTGTGCCTAAGAATGAACCAGAATTCATGGCCTCCCAGTCTCTAGCCAGGTGCCTTAACATCTAAGCCAAATTGTTATTTCTGTTATTATAGGAGGTCTAAATAAAAGTACCTGGACTTTCCTACAGAGGCGATTTCCTGATCTGGCTATTGGGAGACAGTAACCCCCAAATGGAGGTGGGAAATTAGTCTGGTGTGACTTGGCAGAAATTTGTGAAGAGAAAAAAGGAAGTTAACTTGAGTGCTTGAGATCTACTCTTGAGGGAAGTTAGAAGCAGGGGAAGTAGGATCTTTGGAGAAGCTAAGATCACAGAAAGCAACAGGGAGCTTCTTAGCAGATGAAATCAGAACTGGAAAGCTCTAGAGAGGGGTATTGTCCCAGACAATGAGAGAGAGAGAGAGAGAGGGAGAGAGAGAGAGAGAGAGAGAGAGAGAGAGAGAGTGAAATTTAGTTTAGTTTTTTGAGACATAAAAAGCTGAGGACCTGGACTTGCTAGTGTCAGATGGAAACACAGGCACTTACACAGGGAAGAGAAAGGAGAGAAGTAGAAAATGTCTTGCCTGAAGGCAATGGCTAGGAAAAAGAGAAGCAAGAAAAGAAAATGTTTGTAGTAAGAAGTAGCCTAAGGAGGTAAAGGGAATAAGAGTCAAAGCTATAAAGCACAAGAGACAGAAAAAATACCTGCACATAAAAAGTAACAGGAGGAAAGCCCAAGGCTTTTCTCCATTTAACCTGAGACCCAGCTGGCATTCCAGTCCCTGTTGATGTAAAAGGAGTAGGCAGGCATCCAAGGGGTTCAGATTGACTGGCATATATTGTTGAGAGGAATAAGAAGGCTGGCAAGTTTTACTAACAAGAAACTCACCCAGTGGATTTGCCAGGGAGATGGTCATTGTTGAATATCCAAATAAAGGAGTAAAGCCAAGGAACAAAGGCTTCACTCAGGTCCACCATTACAGTGGGAAAAATAGCTTATTCTGATTGGCTAAGTTGCCTGACAGCTCCTTATAAAAGGGTGAGCTGTCATACAGGCTGTCACTGGGTTGTTATTGTTTAATAAAGAGCTTGAAGTCGAAGATCAATGTCTGCCTCTTCAGTCAGCCCACAATCTAGCAGTCATGGCTTGCAAAGCCAGAAGGAGGGAAGCAGTCTGACAGGATGGAAGATGTCCAGGTCTTTCAGAACAATCAGAATGCCAGTAGAATGAAAGGAAGACATCAAAGTTAGGCAAAATCTGAGGGCATTTTACAAGTAAGGGAGAGAGTTGCATTGTTCAAATATGCATCATGCTTTTCAAAGGGACTCTCCTTTAAGGAAGCTGTGCAGCACTGGAGAGAGAGAGAGAGAGAGAGAGAGAGAGATTGCTATCTCTGAGCAAACCCTTTAGGATGCACAGAGGATTCATTCCCACTGAGTCCAATAGGTAAGCAAAGGTAAAGGTTCCCTCCACATACGTGCCAGTTGTTTCTGGCTCGAAAGGATGTCTCCTTTACAAAGCCAAAGAGCCAGTGCTGTCTGAAGATGTCTCCATGGTCATGTGACCAGCATGACTAAACACAGAAGGGACACAGAACACTGTTACCTTCCCACCAAAGTGGTCCCTATTTTTCTACTTGCATTTTTACCATGTTTTGAACTACTAGATTGGCAGAAGCTGGGACAAGTAACAGGAGCTCACTCTGTTATGCAGTGCTAGGGATTCGAACCGCCAAACTGTTGTCCTTTCTGAGCAGCAAGCTTAGCATCTTAACCACTGTAATACTGTTTACTGATGGTTTCTTCATGCAACTAGTAAAATCGTCACAGCTCACCTATTCATCTCACCTACTCATCCCATGCCATGAAGGTTTCTATCAGATTCCCTCCAAGCTCAGTAATAAAGTTTGGGAAATCTAGGCCTCTGGCTGCAGTTTTTGAGGATTTTCCACTAAACCATGTAACTACCTGTTCAAAAGGCATGACAGCTAAAATAATAGCTTCAAGGAAGGTACTAAATGTTCATTCTCTATATGACCTTTTCATATTTTTAAAGAAGAGATTTTTAGAAAGAGTTATTACTAGTTACAGCACCGACTACTATCTCCTGTAGTGGTACTCGTGGCTTTACTGCAAGATTGGTGAAAAGTAATTGGAAAGTGATGTGTAACACATTTCCATAGGTGTAAAGTATTCCTAAGTAATGGATGACTATGCAATACAGAATTAAGCATTTATTTTAATAACTAAAGCAGTGTTTCTCAACCTTGATAATTTTAAGATATCTGGACTTCAGCTCCAAGAAATCCCCAATCAGACGTGCTGGGAACATGCAAACCTCCCAATTTTATTTCATATACAAATTTGACAAGTAACCTTATAACGTGAGTGATACGGATCCACTGTTCAATATATAGACAATGTAAATGTCTAAATGTGTTGCTGGGCTGACAGCTCTGGCTCCTCCCTTCCCCCAGACAATATACAGTCAATATATACACATAATGAATAAATAAATGCAACCTAAATCTTACTTTCTCTAAATTATTGCTTAGTAAGGTAAAGGTTTCCCTCTCACACATACGTGCTAGTCATTTCCAGCTGTAGGGGGCAGTGTTTATCTCCGTTACAAAGCTGAAGAGCCAGCGCTGTCCAAAGATGTCTCCATGGTCATGTGACCGGCATGACTAAATGCCGAAGGCACACGGAATGCTGTTACCTTCCCACCAAAGTGGTCCCTATTTTTCTACTTGCATTTTTTACATGCTTTTGAACTGCTAGATTGGCAGAAGCTGGGACAAGTAACGGGAGCTCACTCCGTTACACGGTACTATGGATTTCAGCCACCAAACTGCTGACTTTTCTGATTGACAAGCTCAGCATCTTAGCCACTGAGCCACCGTGTCCCTTTAAATTATTTATTATTTATTATTATTTAAATTATTACTTAAAGGCAGGTCAAATACATTTATCTATAGAATTACCAAGAATCAACTTGTTCAACTTAGCAGCACATTTATTTATGTTTATTGCAATGTTCGGTTTTCATACTTGAACAAAATACTGATATGCAAATCCACAGTATTGCCAATGAGGTCACCTCAGGGCCTGTCTTTAACTCTTAATTCAAAATGCCCTGCTTCGTTTATTTTTTGATGTGAAAATAGAAGCCTCAATCTCTGGGAAGGAAAAGCCCTGAGGATTAATTATATGCCCTTTTTACTCTGGTACTTACATTGTATTCACTTGAAAGTGTTTGGAAATTCCTGGCACTTTGACCCTCATTATTATAAGGAAATTATTATGTCTTTGATCAGGTTGATAATGATCCTCAATTGCAGGGTACCCAGTCATTGAAAGGGTTGCATTTCCTCTTCCAATGTTCCTAAATTAACTTCCATATAATTCTTGGAAACTTTTAATCAGAAATTAGGCTTCTTTAATTCATGGCATTATTTCCAAAAATGAAATGTCCATGACATACTAAAGTCAATAAGAGCTACTTAAAAAGAAGTAAGTCGGCAAAACTACATTTAATTTGAAGACTCTAAGACATTGACAGATTATAATATCTCTAGGCTGCTATTTGCATTTCATTTCTTTTCTGTATTCAGTTTAAAGTATTTAAATTGTTTTTATCATTGCTCATCCGCCCCCACCCCAAAGCCACTGGTTTGAGATGAGTGGCTATACAAATTGAGTAAATGAATGAATGAACTTTATTTTTTTTCTTTTTATGACTCTGTCATCCTTTCAATTGAAGTGGACTTGGGGCAACTGAATGGAGCTGATCATTTACTGGCCCAGATGCCTATGCAGAGTTCGCAGCAGATATTTCCTCCTTGTGCTTTGAAAAAGAAATATCTGTCACTAGGATTGAACTCTCAATCTTCTGAGTGTGAGGTAACATCTTTACCTCAACACCATTGCACCATCAATGGATGAATTTTATTAACTTGATAAAAACACATATTTCCATTGAGTTAAGCACAAATCAAGCAAATACAATATATCCTCTTTAGCCCCCAATATCTTCAAATTGCTCTGATTATTGGTATAGTAATGTTAGCAGAAATGAAGTGCTGGTATGGCATTGTACACATGCCCTTTCATTCTGTTGAACTAACAGAAAAAGTAAGACCTACAGATCAAAGGAAAATGGGACATCATCCATCTAAATATGAGATGTGTGCGCAGATCTATCTTATTTAATTTTCTTACTTTTATTATCAGTCAAGATTTACAGTATCTAGATGCAGTAGGGATGGGGGGGAGAGAGAAAAAAATATTGTTGCATATTAATATGCAGAGATGACTTAATAGCATTCCAGAAATTTTGGTATACTCTTAACTAGTATAGTGAAATTCTGAAGGGCTTTTCCATACCATCAATATAAATACATGCAATAACTGTTATATTACAATTGCAAAAGTGCTTCAATATTATGCAAATGTGACAATCATAAATAACAGTAATTGTTAAGGTAATATGTCAAACTGCTTTATTACATAAGAAAACATTGATATTGCCGTCCCTCATGTTAAGCATACAAGTTCCATGATTCATCACTGCACATTCCCCTCTCACCAGGTATAAAAAGTACTTATTTTTTTGGTTTTGAGCACTCTCTCTCGTCTCCCCCCTGAAAGAATGATATACCTAAGAGAGAACATAGATGTAGTGTAAGTTTACATTTCTACAATAAAAGAATTACTCTGACCATAAACATTTCTTAAAGTTAATTTTGGCTAGATCCATTAAAGGTTATTAACAGTAATTCACATCAATTTTGTTTTTCACACTAGATAAGTGCAAAAAGTTGCAAAGATGACTACTGGTTTCATTTCTATTTTCACATTCCAGATTTCTATTTGTCTGCATGAATTTACCCAAGGAAGTTGGAATAGATGCAGTATGAGCTAAGCCTAATTGTCTAACACCTTTAGATGCTTCTAATAAGTGAAGATGCAACTTGAAATGAAAAAGAAATGTGACAATAGCATCAGAGGAAAGAGAATTGAACAGATATTTGTGAAATTAGGACAATACGCCTACCAAACTAATAATTCTGTTACTTTATTAAAATATACCAATATACATACAAAAACCCTTCTGGTCTGCTGAATAATTTTGGCAGTTCAAGATAAGACTCCATTCAGTCAAAATAATTCAGGCAGTTCAGGCAGAGATTTTGTTTGGGAAATTGGAAAAAATCTCAGCACAGACGTGATGTTGCACTTGAAAGGATTCTGCAGGCCAGTGCTCCTGAAGTTAATTGCAAAACTGAGAATAGATACTCATGAAGAGGCTGGTGCTGCTTGAGAGTTTATGAAAATAGTAAGGATATGTTCCTAAAAATGCTGTAGTGTGCAGCAGATTCTTAGAATAAAGTTTCATTTTAAGGAGTAGGAAGAAAAAAATGAGACACAAACACACACATATTAAAAAATAAGTGAAAAATGGTTGCTTAGTTTACTTTTCTCCATAACAGGAAATTATCTGACCTGAGCTGTACTTTTCGGAGTAACATGCCAGCATGAAAGTTTGTTGAGAGACTTGGGGGGGTGGGGGGGAGAACCCTGAAGAAAAAAGTCCATTCCCTTCCATTTAAACAATCAGAAGATGGTAATTCAGTTGGCAGCTTATCTCATAAATGGCAATTTAGCACAAGTGGTGAGGAACCTGGGAAGAAGCATTTCATCTGATTCAAAGAGTCTCCATCTTACTTAATGCACCCTAAATGGGGTGGTGGTGAGAAATTAAATTCCTATTTCAGTTTTCAAAATTCTGTACTTACCCCAGATTAATATTAAAGATAGCTTACTGAAATCCCTGTAATTTTTGCTTCCTTCATCCTGTCCAGACAGCCAATAATAACACATTGAACCTGAATGTGTATGTGTGTGTATATACCACACATACACACACACACATGCATACATATATACACATTCCTCTGTACACACATATTCTATTTCAAATTTAAAGTTGTCTGAGAACAGTATAGATTAATATAAAAATGCATCGAACAATTAAGAATAGATTATATATGTTAAGAACATTGTCTTTTGTGAAGAGATATGATGTGCAAGACTACACATTAAAATATTGATTTCTGGCCATTTTTTTTTTACAAAAAGTAGCTGATTAATGAGAAGTTGAACTTATGAATGAGTCCATGTGAAAATCACCTGGATCAAAACTATATCCACCATCCCAAGCTTGAAACAGTTCAGTGCAGTAGAATTGGAGGGGAAAAAAGATCACAAATATCCCAAGTCATGAAAGAAAATAAACAGTAAAGGAGGGATGGTCATAATTAAAGGCTGGGGAGCTTCTAGCAAATATGATTTACTGCAAGTTTCCAGGATTGTGTCCAGAACTGCATCTTGAAGAGTCTTCAAGGGGAGTATTGGATTAAATTATAATAACAGTACTCACGTCATTAAATAAAAAATAGAATATTTGAAATATACAGTTTTATAGAAAGCCTACTAATTTACTAGAAAACATTAGACAAGTATGTTGAATGCAGCCTGATGCTGAATGCCACGCCTACCTTATTTGAAGCATCAGTAATATAAAACTGGATTCATAGTTTATTCAGAAGGACATCATTGCATTAACAAGAAAATAGAAGATTTGGGTTATTTTTAAAGGCTGTAAATTGAAAAGCTTAGAAAAACATGATCCCTGAAAAGCAAACCTTCAAGCTCACAAGGAGACTCATTTCTCTTCAAACAGACTAGAGCACAAATTACATGCAAGTTGTGATAGAGAAGACATGCTTGGTTATTCATTTTCAAGTTTTCCTCTTCCACTAGGACAGCAATGGGCAACTATGGCAACTTTATGACCTGTGGACTTCAACTTCCAGAATTTTTGCATCAGCTGGCTCAGGAATTCTGTGAGTTGAAATCCACAGGTCATAAAGTGGCCCTAGTTGTGTTATCTTTGAATTAGATAACATCATAATACTTAATGCACATTTCATTAGATATAAGTAGGATAAGCAATGTTTACAGGCATGTAAAGAACTATTTATGCAAGTATTCTATCCTGATTTGATTTACCCATAAGTTTATTCCAAAGAACTCTTAAAAAAATAAACCTATCATACTTAAACTTGATATTTCATATTCCATAGGATTTCCAAATTTAACTTCACAGGAAAGTACATTTAAGAAAAACCACTAGCACCCATGAAATATATTACCTTTTGTTAATATGAGATGATTTAGATTTTCCCTGGCTTTATTATTGGTAGAATTGTTCCAGCTCTTTACTGCTATCTATTTATAAGCAATAAATTCTGAATAACAATATTCTGAAAAAGAAGCTCGGAACAGTTAACACAGTTCTTTCCTACCTGCAAATTTCAGGATCAATGTGACATTACAGTGGCTAAGACTAAGCCCCAAAATGACAGCTTTTTATTATAATTTTCCTTTTTATGGGGCAATACAATTTCTGCTTGCCCCAGTCTTCAGATCACAATGCTCTGACTTTCTTTTGTTTTTTAAGCTCATGCTGGGGACAGCAAATCATGTGGAGCAGATTGCAGGGAAATAGCAACCATCATGATGAAAAGAATACAACCCAACATTTTGTTATATGGAGGTGCTACTGCCTCTTATGGAATACTTCTACTGCATCCCATTAAACATAAACCAGAAATAGTATAATTTTCCTGAGATACAGGACCTTAGAGGAGAAATGAGATTGTGCATAAGAGCCTCCATTGATCACTTTCAGAATTTAGTTAGTTTATTGCAGTGACTTAAAAAGGGAAATCATGCTTTCTAGGGGACAATTGTCTCTTGCTGGGATAGGGAATGCAAACCAATCCACGGATTACATTTCATCTACCCCAAACATAGTAAGCTTGGGCTCCAGGAAGAACAAAGATATATTTTTCTCCTTTAGGCCTTCTCCTCTGTTCACCCAATACTCCTTGCTTGGCTAATAACCCAGGGGTGTGCTGCTGGGGGCTCTCAGGGGCTCAGGAGAGCCCCTAGATAAGACTCTGTGGGGTTCATAGAGCCCCCAATAACCTCAGAAAGACAAGCAGCAAGGGAAAGCTCTTAATTGGCTTAATTGAACTTCTGGGTGTTCAGCCAAGAGCATTTCACACCTCGTAAAAGTGCTCAGGCTAGATAAACAATCCACTCAGTGCTTACCATTGAGAAAATCAGATTACATAGCCACTAGCTTCTGAGGGGATTAATTCTCAAATAATCATGTAACTCACCAGAAACTCTACTAAGACTCCAAGATCCCTCTCACAGTCACTGCTATTTAGCCGGGTTTCACCCAGTCTTTTATTTAAATATTAAATTCACAAAACAATAAATACCTTTTTGGTATATATCTTTTTCTAGGTAATTAGGGCAAAGAAGCAACCACATAGCCACACCCTCCAAGCCAGTCATTAGGGCAGAGAGCTCCTTGCTAAAAAAAATTTGAAGCCCACCCCTGTAATAACCAGCTAAGAAAGAAATCCTATGGGCAGATCAGCCATCTGGGTAAAGATACACATTTTCCATCCTGATTCACATGGATCAATAGGGAGAAGAAACTAGATATACAGTTAAGCAAGAATTTCAATGATTCAAGGAAGGGATAGATTTTCAGGGGCTTCAAAGCTACTTTTCTCTTAAAGAGAGCCTCCATGAGGAAGAGAATAAATTAGGTTACTTATATGCCTAATCTGCAAAAAGAAAAAATTGCAACTGCAACATTAATTATACACATCACAGCACACATATTTAAAGTTAACTAAAATGTCTTAGTCCCTGAACTGAACGTGAATAAATTGATCGTCCCATCCCATCTTCTGTTTTTTCTCAAATTTGTGTCCTCCTTCGCTTACATAGGAAGCATTTTGTAAACCTCTGCCGCTGCTACTTTAAGAAATAGCATTTACCCAATTTAGTTATTCTAAAATGTGGAATGCTTCCTTGAGGGCTCTGTCTCCTGCACACATTTACATGCAGAACAGGAATTTGTGCATTAGTTGGACATGTATTGACTGGAGGCTGATTTGTATGGAAAACAATGTTCATAGAATTTGTATGCAATTTTGGAAGGAGGCAATCACACTCAATATATAAATGATGTTGAAAGGTAACATCATTTGAGCAATATCCTAGAGGACAGTCCTTTTTTTTTAAAGAACCCTGGACTATTTTCTTGGACCATAAGGTATCACCTGCACATCAGCAACTCAAGCAGGAGGAGGAACATATCTGCTTTTTCAAAAGGTTCTTCAATGTTATGATGTTATCCTCTGGTCCCTGAATCAAGGTGAGTGGCTATTTTAACTGAAATTTGTCACAGGAGCTGAACTGTAGTAAGTTGGGAACAGAAGCAAAATCTTGCTGAAAATTTCAGAAATTTCAGCAAAACTTCAAGTGGGGAGGTGAAAACAGTTCCTGGTGTTTAAGGGTAGAACCCATTCCAGTCAGAAGGACACTCTAATAGCCATTCTTAGCTAAGGTGTGGCTTACTTAGCGATGTATGGGCCCAGTCATTATGTCAGGTTAGTTTGCTATACATTATTGTTTTTTAAAAAAACAATATTTTGTTTTAAAATTTTAATTTTAAACCCAGGTGTGGGTTTCTACTGGTTCTGTCCACCTCTGTAGAACCGGTAGCTCTGAAGAGCAGCAGACACAGAACCGGTTCTATGTCTGCTGATGTTTTTGCCCACCTGCCCACCCTGGCTCTTACCTGACCTTTATTTCTGGATTTTTTCAACTTCAGCTGCCGTGTGAGGCACAGCTGCAGTTTAAAAAGCAGGAAAAGGGGGCTTTTTTCAAAGGCTGCTTCTCTGCATGCAGCATGCTGATGACGATTTACAGCGTGTGCAGCAGCGTTCAGGGAAGCTCATCGTAAATCACCGAACCTCATAAATCACTGAACAGGTAGTTAACCCTGTCGGATCCCACCCCTGTTTAAACCATTTTTAAACAATAATGTAATGTAATTAATGTAATGTAAGTGCAGAAAGTAAAGGAAAAGAAAGAAAGAAAATACTTAAAGAACGACTTCTGATCTTTACAGCAGTGACAGAGTTAATATCAATTCTCCCCCTTTGAAATTACATTATATAGATCATTTCTTTCCATTTCCAACCCTTTTCAGTTCTGTCCATTTCCAGCAAAAAAAAAAAAGTCCATAAATGAAACAGTATTTTGAAAAGATACTGGTTACCTTATTATCCATTCACTGGAGTTGGGCATTCAATAAATTTAAATAAATAAAATTAAAACAAAATATTTTCATACCAGAGTGGGGAGTATTATATTGTATTGCATTGCATTGCATTTTTTAATAGTTTCAAAAATACTTTAAAATCAATAATTTCAAATTCACCTACCCCCTTAGTTCATTTTAAACTTTCTTAGTTTAAACTTTTGGCAAGCTTTTTGCCTTTAATTATTTTCAAATCCTTTAAATGGTTTATTTTTTAAATACATGTTATCTTTAATCCAGAATGAAAGATCACTCAATGGGTGACTTGAATGCTTTGCTGCTCCAAAAATCTCTTTAATTTTACAATAATTGTCTTGTATTTAAGAAAGCGTGGGAAGTGGTTGTGAACCCAATATCTTTTTCGGGTCCTCAGAGCATGTCATCTCTTTCATGGCTCTTGGTGCTTGGACTGTCAAGATGCTCATAAATCTCTTCAGATTTTATAGGTCTTCTCATTGGAAGAAGTCTTTCAGAGAACCAATGGACAATCTCCCATGCTTTTCCCATCTGGAGAGGTGCCATTAACCTGGATTGAATGCCTGGTCATCAGTCTTCACTGCAACTTTGTCTTCACTGTTCACAGAGAAGTATCGGTATGCTATTTTTTGTCCCATTCTGAATTCCCATTCACTGTTTTTTCATCCCACATCCAATACAGAACTTTAGAAAGTCTCATCTACAGCATAGTCAGACTGACAGGACCTCAAGTGAAATCTCACCATCCTTCCAAAAATCTACCATCCAAATGCCTTCCTTCATTCACATTTCCTATGCATGGGGAAAATAGAGCACAAACAAAACAAATAAATGCCACCAAAGGCATTTATTTGGTGGCATTTATTTGCTTTACAATGGCTTTTTACATTTCCTTTAGCAAAGGGATGATCAGAATGTCAAATAAGAAAGACCTGTTTCCTATGTCAATATGCCAACAGGATTGGATCAGCAGAAGCTGATCTCTTGGAGCTTCCTCTTTTGTTCCCTGATTGAGATGGTATCCAATGGCTCTTGCAGTTTCTCTTCCCCAATGGAGGAAAGACTGCATCAAATGAAGGGATGGGAGATACTTCTGTCCACAAAGAAATGGAAAATTGATGAGGCTTAAAGGGCGTCAGCCCAGTACTTCGACATCATGCAGCTATCTGATCAAATCAAAATTTCCTATTCTTATTTTATATCTACAAGTATAAAACATTAAGTCTGTGAAATTTATTAAACAAACAATGGTGGAAACAAAATGTGCAATGTGCGTATACCAGGTCTTAGACGATGTAGCAGCTTTGGAGAATGACAATTGAAGCTAATAGTGATGCCATCTAAAAGCTACTAACAGCTGTTAGAAATAGCTCCAGGCTATGTAGCAATAGCAGTTAGACTTATATACTGCTTCACAATGCTTTACAGCTGTCTCTAAGTGGTTTACAGAGTCAGCATATTGCCTGCAACAATCAGATCCCCATTAACCTCAGAAGGATGGAAGGCTGAGTCAAATTTGAGACAGTAAATAGCTATGTCTTCCTTGAGATATTGCTAACATTGGCTCCTCTGATGACAAATGGGGAAGGCAAGAAATGGAGGGATTTATTTGCCTTGGGTGCAGAGACACAGAAAAAGAGTTCTGTGGCACTTTGAAGAGTAATATATTTATAATGATATAAACTTTTATGGACTGGAGTTCATTTCAACAAATACATGAAGTGTCTCTGAGGATTTGTTGAAATTGATATCCTGTTCACCAAAGTTTATAAAGTATATTTCTTTTTCTTCAAAGTGTCACAAGTCTTTCTATTCCTTTTCCTGCAAGAACATCGTATGGCAGCCCACATTGGCCAATCTCACAGAGAGAGGGGGGGAGGAAGGGAGGGAGGGAGGGAGAGAGAGAGAGAGAGAGAGAGAGAGAGAGAGATGCCAAGATAATAAAAGGAATTGTCATGCCCCTGTTGGAATCTGATTCTGAGGGGGAAGTCGAGCAGCTGACAGGGAGTGGGAGTGTGACTCCGGTGGCTGTGGAAGAAACTGGGTAAGGGCACAGTTTGGCTGGGCATTTAGAGGAAGACCCAGGGCACCCGCCTCTTCATCCTAGGGCATGCAGGGAGGAACGGAGAAGGGAACAACATGAGTTTCATGGTTTATGGGGGAGGAAAGGGCCCTGATCCCCTTCATTAGCTGCAGCTGGGAAAACTGTTTAAAAAGGCAAACTATGCATAGTAGAGTTGCTGGAAGCAAAGCGTGAATTATCTCTGTCAAGGCTTATCTGAGTTCTGGCATCCTCCTAACTGTGTGTGTTTTGTTATCTTTTGGAAGTCTGCAATTCCTTATCCTGCCCTGTCTCATTAATTGCTGCAGTGTGGTTTGTGTTGCTTTTTATTTATAATTTATATGTACTTTGGGTTCAGACTGAATTTCTTCCCTTTAAAAACTGTTCTTGGGAGAGTTTTTTCTCCAGCCGATGATAACTGGACACTGGGGACCAAGTTGGAGGTATTAAAGGGACTTTACCTACTTTTGTGACTTTGTTGCTTTTTTTTAAAAAAAAAACAAATTTTATTAATTTTCAAAAACAATACACAAACAAACAAAACATAAAATGTAAGAACATAAAACATCTTTTCTAAAAACTGCTTATTAAGTTTTAACAAAACAAATAAAACATCTTGTTTAAGTACAGCATAGTTCCAAATTACCACATTTCCATACAAACACAATTTAATATGCATCTTATGTATTCAACTTCATATCTTATTACTCTTTTTCCAACTTCTCACTATTTTTCCCTTTACTTCTATTCAATTTTATTCATTAAACTTATACTTTCATCTGTCTTATTTACAATTTCATATGTTCTCATCCAACATTCTTAATTCTCAATAAACAAACATAAACAAACAAAACACGTAACATGAAAACATAAAACTTCTTTTTAGAAAGTGGCTTAACCCCGGGTTACATCTTTTTGTACAGACATAAATCAAATTCATGCTCACCTTATATACTATTTCATATCTTATTTAACATTCTATAGTTTTCTATATGTCTTCTCCCCTCTTTTCACTCTCTTAATTCTATTTTATTTACTTCATCTCAATTTAAATCATTATACTTGTATCTTTTGTCTGTTCTTTTTCAATTATCTATTTATCTTTTCTCTTTAATACAAATTTTTTCCTGTAATCAGTGTTTGAAGTATGACACCTTTCTATCTTCCCCCAAATTTAACACTTAAAATAATACATAATTTCCATTCTGATTCTGCTTAGTACATTCTATGTAACATTTTAAAATAAAAAACATAATAAGCTTATAGTATAGTAAAAACAATGTTCTATAACAAATTAATTAATTAAACTCTATTATTAAATCTTAGACATTTTACACATTCCCTACAATATTCTATTAACACATATAATATTCCAATTTTCTAACTCTTTCAAATACAAATACTACAATACAATCTTATGTACTTTTGCAGAATCTCTTTTTAAATTGTATTTTACCCTTTGTCTCTAAAAAAAACCTGTTTTTTAACATCTTGTTTTAAGCCTTTATAACTTCTCTTCCCTTTTCCCTTCCTTTCTTGTCGAATCTAGACTTTTTACCCCACCATCTCTCAATCTCCGCCCTCTTAGTCTCCCCTCTCTGTTGTATTCCTCTTTTCTGTTGCTTTCTGACATTATATCGATTTTTCACCTTATTTTTCCCTTTCTTGATTGCTCTTTTAGATCTTGAATTCTCCATTTTCTTTCCCCTTTTTCCCTTTTCTTCGTCAACTAAAGTTGTTTGTCCATTAAAGATGGCTTCTTCTTCTTCATCCCAGCTTTCTTGTTGCTGTATTTCCTGATAAGTAGAAATCGCCATTTGTAAGAAGTGAAAAACAGATCCAGAAGAGTCCTTGTTCCTCTTCTTTTAGCTTTTTAAATTCCATTTTCAATTCTTCCACAGATAATGCCATTGTGAGATATATATTTTTTAAACAATCCAAATGTTTTTAGTCTTTCAAAAGATAGTTTGCAAAAGTCCCAAAGTCATCAAGCAATCAAAATCAACACAAACTGTTTCATTTAGCACTTTCTTCTTTTAATACTTTCTCTTCCCGAGGTAGAGTTCAATTACACAATTCCAAAATGATTTTTTAGAAGTCTTATTGCAGTTTAGTCTCTGATCTTATAAGCTCCAAGCAGTCTCCTCCAGCAAAATCTTAGTATAAATCATTTACCTCTCCCTTCCCACTTATAGCAAAAAGATTTTGATTTTTAAAAATCAATGTTCAGAAATCTTTAATGTCCCCTTGGCTTTAATTTCCAATTTCCATCTGCTATCTCAGTAGGGAAGGAGAGTGAAAAAAAAAACTTTTCCCTTTTCACTTTCATCTGCAGCTTTTTATAATCTTCTTGGGAAACAGTGTATCCTTTAGAAAGCTAAATTTCCAGGGTATTCAGATGTTATTTATTGTCCTGGTTCAGCCAAAAACTTTCACTTTCTCAACTTCCTCCTGCAAAAACTTGTCCGGCTGAGAGGTTCTTTGTGGCAGCCATTGCTGACCGCCACTCCACCGCCTTTGGAAAAGGGAGTTGACCCGGCTGAGGAAGGGGGTTGCGATGCTCCCAGACCCCTGCCCAGATCTCCCCTGTCTTCAGTTATCTCTATGGGATAACTATAGCCTCCAAATCCAGCTGGATCAGAGGCACTCCAGCGGCGAGCACAGCAGGGATCGTGCACAATCGCGAATTCCTGCCGCCGCCGAAGCCTGACAAACTGGAACTCCATGACTTTGTTGCTTTTGTGCCATACCCCAGGTCATTGCAGGAATATTTCCATAAAACCAGCTGAAGCTGATTTCAACTCCAAAGATACTCTATGTTTTATAAAGCCTATATATGGAGTATTTCTCAGCTCCTTTGGTAATTTCTGCATTTATGTCATTAATGCTAAATCACATTTCTTAAAATGTACCTTCAATTGGCCCTGTCAAATGTTGTGCCTTTGGTTCTTGACTGGCTATAATTACATTTTCTTGAATCTGCTAGGGCTGGATCTTGACATATAGTAATAAATGCAAATAGATTCCACATTGCATCTTTCAGCCTAATCCACGCATCTCTTCACTTTCCTTTGACTTTTACTATGTCAGCCATAATGATAATATAATGATTTCTTTGACTATGAATCTTCAATCATAATCTTAAAAGTACATTAATGTTAATTTCACATTTTTATTTTAAAGGCTATTAATGTTCCCATTGAATTCCTCAAAACTGAGTTATGGTTCAGGAAAATGTTCAGTATATGCAGTACCACATAAGTCCATAAATGAACCAGCTGACAATTTAATTGCAATTATTTAGGAGCACATTGTCCAGGTCAGTTAAACTAGTAGTGAATGATCCATGAATCATCCAACTGAACATTTTATGATAAAACTCAATCTACTAAATCCAGAATTAATGAGGAATTTAATCTATAATTATATTTTTCTAAACTATTGCAAATATTTCAAAATTACTTTAATATGAATTCAATATTTACTTTACTGGAATGGATGCAGAAAGGAAAAAAAAATCCATTAACAATAATGCCTAAGCAAACTTAACAGGTGAGGGGCATAGGAAAAGTCCTATTATATTCATTCAAAATTACAGGTTACAGAATAAGAATAAATGGAAAGTTCTTGAAGTGGATTGCAGCAGAAGACTTAAGATCATTCTTTACAACTAGTTAGTATAGTCTGTGGAAACTGAGGATACCATAGGATTGTTAGATTGCAAACTTAATTTGGGGGCCATTTTCATTTGGGGGAAATCTACTGGGCTTATGTAATCAGAGAAAACAAGGTTGCTTAAGTACCCTATCCAGAGAAATCATGGACCTCAAAGTAACATTTTATAGTACACATACAGGTGCATTCACACACACAAACTCACATTTTGCAGAGAAAGAAAGAGAGAGAGAGAGAGAGAGAGAGAGAGAGAGAGAGAAGGAGGGAGTGGGGAGAGGGAGTGGGAGAGAGAGGGAGGGAGGGAGAGAGAGAAGGAGGGAGGGAGGGAGGGAGAGAGAGATGTTAAATATTTAAGATAGAAGTTTTCAAATGTCATGATCTTGAACTCAGATATTTTTACAGTTCTTTGCCCCAAAGAAATCCCTACACATCTGTCATTGCAGATCTCAGTGGCCAGCTTTGGCTATAAGCCCAATTTAGACAACTTTTCCAGTTTTGGAGAAAGTAATAATTAGTACCAATCTTTGCCAAAGTGTCACCAGGACTCTCCGAGCTAATAATCAAGCATTGGCAGTATCAGCTGAGACTATATCACTTTGAGACTGTACAGTTTTACAGATCTAACCTTTCTTCTCTTCAGGACTTTAAATATGTTGGTTCTGCATTGCAGATTTCACAAAAAAACTGGATAAGTGAATTCTGCCACTATGTTTACTCCATTCATGTTTAATACAATTTGGCATTGCTTTTAATTATGAAAAAAAATGGGACAGTATATTAACCAGTCAATCCTATAAGATTCTGGGAGGAATATCCATGCTCTATAAAGCCATACAACCTTGTGTACCTTCTGTCAGGAGAACTGTCAGGTAAATTAAAATAGAAATTATTAACTTTATGGCATGGTTTAGAGTTTCTCTGTCATCTCTTCTGGGTTAATTCCACTCAAAACTAGGAAAATAGAAGAGTTTCACTGAATGAAGGGCCCTAGACATTTGCAGGTGTTCCTGATCTTCCAACTGAAAATATTTACTAAATTCTTGGAAATCCCAGGATTCTTCAAAAATAAATTAGTTGGAAATATTTCTTAAATTTTCTTTAAAGTGCTGTATGGGTTTGTTCCAAGTTTACCAACAGCAAGACAAAGTATTGAAAAAGAATATTACATTCATCATCACTATCAGCTCAAATTATTATCAACATGTTCATGTATTGACCAATCCATATTTATTTTTGAGGGGAGGGGTCAGTTAGGGTGAGCATTTCCTGTTCCCCACTTTTTTGTGTGTAGCTTTCAACTTCTGTATTGCTTTTGGAACCATACATCAGCAGAGGTAGTACACAGTGATTAAACAATTTCCTCCATAATGTATATAGCATAACATTATCCAGATGTTCTCTAAGTTTAGTCCAGTACATAATTTCTGTTTTATGATGTTGATGTTAGGCTCCATTGTAATCTTTTGACCAAGATTACTGTGGCTGTTGACCCTTTCCAGTTCATGATTTTTAATTTTCATTGGTAAAATTTGGGAGTAATTGTTGAACCATGACTTGTGGGCTCTTCAAATTTATTTTCAAGTCTGCTAGCTTGCTGCTATCTTTAATTCCCTTTTAAAGGTTTTCAGCATTTGAAGAAAAGGGCAGTGCCACTAGCAAAACCTACACTTACCTTTATTCATATTTCAGACCATTCTCTTCCTGAGAATGGTTTTAAAGAAATTGGATCACCTTGTGAAGCTCCCTTTTTATATACTGATGGTGGCAATCTTTTTGTGGCTGATAGCTATAGTGTTGCTATATATTCATTTCAGGAGTCTGATGTAAGGTTCTTCCAAACTTCATCTCTATAGGGCTTTGAATATAGCACCACATTTCACTGAGTCATGCACACATAAATTCATGAATGTTAGACAATGTTAATGTTAATAGCAACCTCTAATATGGTAATTTGCTGAACCATTAGTATATGATCTATAGAGCTAAATTCAAAATTCACCCCTGAAACTAGAATGTTCCCTTGATTCTCAGTGTTGTTTTGATTCACTTTGCTCAGAGAAAGGCCAAACATTTAAAACAAAAAAATCATTTTTATGGATAAAAATATTAATATCTTTTGATACTATCCCCCTCACATCCCTGCTTTCTTTTCTGTTAGTATTAATATTACAATTGGGATGCACCACATTAAAATTTTATCAACACTAATATAAAATAATAGGAACAATTATCTGAATTGCAGCCAGAGGTGAAGAAAGTAGCAGAGGTGACACAAGAAATGTGGACAACTATGCGTTATTATTGAACACTTATGACTCATTAGGAATGGAATTGAAATGATTCCATAAATTAGAGATAGCAGACATTTTGTTATACAAATAACATCAGTTAGGTATTTTGGCAATATCTTCTATTGCAGCTTGGTATATGTTAGAAATCTGTCCACCAATTAGTTGGGTTGGCAATATATAAACCAACAATGTATGTTTGTAGCTTTAAGACAAAATCACTGTATTGATTTATACTATATTCCAATTGGTTGATTATATTGCAATTTACCATAAGAGGGAGCTAGAGATCATAGCTTGCTCTCTCTGACATTCTGTCTCTCTGACATTCTGTTGCTATCTAAGCTGTGCTTATACTTTGATATTTTTGTTTACTGTAAATGACAAAGGCAACCGGTAAGAAGACTTTGTAATAGGATATTAATTGGCCTGTAAAACATATATGACCGGGACCATTTATTAGACTGTACTATTTCTTAAAGTAAACTTTAACTCAATTTAGCGTATCTTTGTATGGCTGAATAATTATTCATAACTACTCTCATAAACGTTTCCATGCACATATCCTTGTTACTCAAGGGTTATTCTGTACATATCATAACATTGGTTATGGGCCCAGAGAGATATTGAGAATCAGTGTGAATATACAGTTTCATAATCAGCCAGCTGATTGTGGTTTATTGTTAAACTACCAATGGCACAAGAACAGTCAACCAGTATATCCCAGATAACCCGGTTGGATGGAACAAAGTATGTTTCCTGGTGTATGAAGTGCAACCTACTTCTGCGTAAAGATGGATTATGGACTGTAGTTAATAGTCCACTGGATGTAACAGCTTGGAATCCATTGAATTATGAAGATAAAAGGAAAATAGCTAAATGTAACCAGGATAATGAAAAGACTGACTGACACTGAGTGATCAGCAGTTAGTCCATATTCATGGTTAAGAATCTGCTGCTAGGTGTTGAGACACTTTGAAAAGGATTTATGTTCGAGATAGTGTGGGTGCACACATATACCTTACACGTAAACTGTTTAGAGCCTGTCTTATAAAAGGTGGTGATATGTTAGCTCATTTGGAGTTTATGAAGAGGACTCTACAAGAGCTACAAGAAAAGGAGCTGATTTTCTCAGTGTTGCATCAAGTTTACATCATTCTTTCTTCTTTGGATGAAACTTATGATGATTATGTGTCTTCACTGGAAGTTTTAAACAGAGATGAACTTACATTGACTGGCATAACTGGAAGACTTTTAGAAGAGTCAAGAAAAAGGTAAGATAGAAGTCAACTGAGAGAAAGACAACCACAGGAAGAAAAACTGTTTTCAACTGGCTGTATTGTTAGGAAATGTTTTTCTTGTGGGGCTAAAGGTCATATAGCCAGGGTAAGAAACAGAATGCTATTAATATACAGAGAGCTTATAAAGATGTTAGTTTAACCATATCAAGTACAACTACAACTATAAACCATGATATATGGGTAGTTGACAGTGGAGCATCGCCATGTATAACTAAATGTAAAGAGAGGTTTGTTAACATGACAAAGAGTAAACAGCATGTATCATTAGCTAATGGATGGAAATTGAGAGCATCTGGAGAAGGTACTACATATTGTTCATGTATTAATGAACATTTACCGATATTATATGTACCTAGAATGATATTTAACTTTCTATCTGTAAGAGCAATAGTAAAAGCAGGATTTGTTGTAACTTTTCAGGGAGATAAATGTTTAATTGAAAAACAGGGTAAAAGCTTTACTGCAAGATTGGATAATGGTTTATTTATTATACATGTTAATCCATTAATTAATGTGAACTCAGTTTATGAGAATCAAAAGCTTCATGGTGAATGTATTCATCTGCTCCATAGATATATGGGACATATAAATTTCAAAATGCTAAAGAAAACTGTTGAGTTATCTATGGTATAAAATTAAAACCTTGTACAAAGTATTTAAATTGCAATGCTTGCAATCAAGAAAAAAGCATGGTAACTCCTGCAAATAGGGTAAATGGATTCAAAGCCAGTGAACCATTAGAGGTTGTTTTTGCTGATATTATTGGACCTAAGAAACCTAGTTTAGGTGGAACCTGTTATATATTAAGTATAATTGATCATTTTTTTCAGATATGGTTTCTGTCATTTAATCAAAACAAAGATGGAAACATACTAGCATTTTGTTAACTGGCTAAAATTTGCAGAAAGGAAAAAGAAATAGAGAGTTATCAGCTTAGTAACAGATAATGGTACTGAATTTACCAACAGAAAATTTGAAGCCATGTTACAGAAAGCTGGCATTAAACGTAAGCGTTCTGCTCCTTATAGACCACAACATAACTCATATATTGAATGTAGAGGACAAACATTACAGGCTATGGCTAGGGCTATGATTTCGGTTTCTGGTTTATCAGAGAAACTTTGGGGTGAAGCAATAATGTGTGCTAACCATGTTTTGAATAACGTAGTGAATTCAATGACTGGTGAATTACCATTTACTTGTTGGAATGGAAAAAAGCTAGATCTCAGTTATTTACATACATTTGGAACCCCAGCATGGGTTCATATTCCCACGCAAGTAAGGTGAAAGGGACAACATAGAGCAAGACAATTATATTTTGTAGGTTATGAAGTTAATCATAGATCATTTAGATTTTGGGAGCCAGGTACTACTAATGTATATTGCAGTGCAAGTGCTAAATTTCTGGAGCATGTCGGCTAGAGAAAGCTTGAACAGGAATATAATAAGGTACAGGATAGTGTTGTTGTTGATACTCCACTATTTACTGATAATCCTAATGATAATAATATTGATGATAAGATAGTGGAAGAATCGTCAATGGAGGAATCATCAATAGACGAACACTCTATGACTGTAGAAGACATGGATTTGATAGGGGAGGTAAAGGAAGAGAACATGCCAACAACATGTTGCCTAGGAGGTCAACTAGGGAGAGATGTCCACCTGAAAGATTTCAAGCAAACATTGTATGTCAGATTAATACAGAACCTTCTAACTTCAGTGAAATAAAACTGTACCCTACAAAGGATCAGATAGCTTGGCAGGAAGCTATGAATAGGGAGTTAAAATCGTTAAAGGATTTAGAGGTGTATGAGGATGTAAAGTTACCACCACGTGAGTGTGCAATAGGATACAAATGCCTGTACAAGATAAAGACTGGTGTGGATGGGACTATTACCCATAAAGCAAGATTAGTTGCTCAAGGATTCGGTCAGTCAGATAAGGACTATGATGAAGTGTTTGCACTTAGTCTGAGAGCAAATACATTGACAGCAGCATTAGTTTGGGCAGCTCAGAATAAATGTAAACTAAACCATGTAGATATTGAAACTGCATATCTACATTCACCTTTACAACATACAATCTATATGAAAAAGCCATTAGGTTTAAAGGATGATGGAAAAACTGATTATTGGAAATTAAAGAAAAGTCTTTATGGTCTAAAGCAATCTGGTTATGAATGGAATAAATATATTGTAAAGGAATTAGTTTCAATAGGTTCTGAAGCTGGTAAAGCTGATCATTGTTTGTTCCAAATAGAAACAGATGGTTTAAGTTCTCTATTACTGTTATTTTTGGATGACATAGCAATTATAACTAAAACTGAACAAGAAGCAAATGATATTGTTTATAGATTACAGAAAAAGTTCAGGATTAGAAATTTAGGAGAAATTAAGCATTATTTGGGTCTTGATATAGTGAAAACGAAAAAGGTTTTAAAATTTTGCAAGCCAAGAAAATTAGCCAATTATTAAAATGCTATAACATAGAGCATTGTAAATCTGCTAAGACACCAATGAGTAAAGAATTTACACATAGTGATATCAAAAGTCCTATGTTTGATAAGGAAATATATCAATCCTTAATCAGTAGTCTATCATATCTGGGTAATTGGTCTAGACCAGATATATCTTACAGTGTAAACCAATTGGCTAGGTATAACGCTGAATCAAATGAAAAGCATTTGGATGCAGCTAAGCAAATAATGAAGTTTTGATGCAAGTTTTGCTACTGATATAATGACTAGTAAGTCAACATGAGGTATAGTGGTAATGTTGGGTAATGCTTGAATAGGATGGAAGTCTATTAGGCAACAACATATTAGTTTATCCACTATGAAAGCGGAATTCTCATGTTTATCATTAATGTGTACAGAATTGATATATTATAAACAATTGTTGAAGGATATTGGAATTACTGTAAATGATCCGTTTATTGTTTATGAAGACAATCAATCTGCAATTAGTATGGCTACTAATTTAGCTATTAAAACAAGGTCTAAACATACTGATTTGAGATATTTGAACGTTAGACAGTGTGTTCAAAATAAATTAATTGAGTTAGAATACTGCATAACTGAACATAATATTGCGGTTCATTTCCCGAAAGCTCAAGGTGCAATTAAGCATAAAGAGTTTTGTGAGAATTATGGTTTAAAGATGTAATGTATTATATATTAACCAACTCAAAGGGGAGAATGTTAGGAATCTGTCCACCAATTAGTTGGGTTGGCAATATATAAACCAACAATGTATGTTTGTAGCTTTAAGACAAAATCACTGTATTGATTTATACTATATTCCGATTAGTTGATTATATTGCAAATTACCATAAGAGGGAGCTAGAGATCATAGCTTGCTCTCTCTGACATTCTGTATCTCTGACATTCTGTTGCTATCTAAGCTGTGCTTATACTTTGATATTTTTGTCTACCATAAATGACAAAGGCAACCGTTAAGAAGACTTTGTAATTGAATATTCTTTGGATTGTAAAATGTATATGACCTGGACCATTTATTGGACTGTGCTATTTCTTAAAGTAAACTTTATAAAACTCAATTTTGTGTATCTGTGTGTGGCTGAATAATTATTCATAACTACTCTCATAAATGTTTCTATGTGCATATCCTTGTTACTCAAGGGTTATTCTGTACATATCATAACAATATGCAGCAAGGATTTTTAAAAAATTACCCACTTGGGTGTAGAGAGAGAAATATTCTTACAGCCATCTAAGAAAAAAATAGATTTTTCAGATGTACTTCGTATGCCTTACACAGTACTATATACTCAACAAGCTCATCAATCACCTATTACAAGTTTTGAATCCTGTATAAGAATCTATCAAATTCATCTAACTTGGAAAAACAAGAAATATAGAAAAGCAATGATTTCATAGCAGAAGAAACAAATATGGGCAGAAGTTCATAAAAAACAAATATTTTTGGTTTTTAAGGCATATTAAGGTATACTACATATTCAAGGAACAAAAGCAAAATATTAAATGATACAATTCTAATTGCCCAATGAAGACAACTATTTGACGACAGGGCAAAAGCCCCACTAAATAAAAAAGTTAAGTAAAAATCTGAACATCAGAAAGAATAGCTGTATTAACCAGAAAGTAGACCCAATGATCAGGGAAGATTTTATACAGCTTGCTTGGATTTGTAAAATTGTGCCAGGCAAACAGAATGCCAGCTGCTCATGGAAGATGGTAAAAAACAAAGTAATGGAGAACTCATCAGTTCTCTTTGGTTTTGGTCTTGCCTAATGGTATGTGTTTCACAGGCAGTTAGTAAAAGCAAAAAGAAGAGAACTGTATTAAAATTTGAGATTGATATAAACCAGGAGTGGGTTTCTACCAGTTCGGACCAGTTCTATAGAACCAGGTGTTATGAGTCTGAGCAGTTTGGAGAACCAGTAAATCATGCCCCTAGTTGGCCCCGCCCCTTCCTGCCTACCCACTCCCCACCCCACCCAGTTTTCCTCATCTCGTCCACCATTGCTAACCTGCCTTTGCCTGCCATTGCTGCCTGCTTTCAACCTTGGCCCTGATCTCCCTGGGTGAGTGAGCCTACAAGCAAGCCCTGGTCAAGTTGACACCCAACCCAGGCCAGCCTAGGCTGCTGAGCTGACTCCAAACACCCTGCCCCATCCCTGGGCTTGCCTGGGCTGGGGCCATGCTTGCCAAGGAGAGGAGACAACATTCTCCTGCCCCCGCTGGCCATGGAAAAACTGCCATGGGGCTGGGGCCGTGCTTGGCAGGGAGAGGAGAGAGCATTCTCTTGCCCCCATGGGCCATGGAAAAGCTGCCACAGGGCTGGGGCCATGCTTGCCAGGGAGAGGAGAGAAGAGAAGAGAACGTTCTCTACTCTCCCTGGCCAGAGGCTCGTGTCAGCTTAATCAACTCCAGGACAGCTGACAGTGGCTCGGGGGGGGGGGGGGGAAGAGCCTGGAAGCCCTGATGCACCACCTGTGCAGCCACATGGATGGCAGGGGGGTGGGAAACAATCCTGGAAGCCCCTATGCTGCCAGAATCACCATCACTGCCTCACTGCTGCTGCATCCCCCACCCCCTGCAGGGCTTTCAGTTTACCTGGGGCATGAACAAGTGAACTTCCCTCGGAGCTTCATGCAAGGATAAGGGGCATATGTGTATGTGTGTCTAGAGTGAATGGATAAATCTAAGGGACTGGATGGCTTTGCACGACTGCCAATGGACTGCACAATCCTAAAGTGCTGGGACTCAAGCAAGCAAGTTCTTACCATGAGTGGTTTATGTTCCTTTTTTGCTATCATTCCCTACCCAATAATTATATATGTGGTTTTTTTGTCTATGCTGTAATCAGTGTCACCCATTTTTTATCATTTT
>NW_020769336.1:1743025-1823018 GCF_900518735.1 Pseudonaja textilis
TATCTATCTATCTATCTATCTATCTATCTATCTATCTATCTATCTATCTATCTATGTTCTGTCTCACCTGTATCCACAGGTGAAAATCCAAAGTTCCAAAGTTCAATTGCTCAAACAGACAAACCCAGACACGGCAGAGTTAACTGCTTCTGTTTACACAGTCCTTGGCAGTCTTCCTGGAATCTGTCTGGCAAGTCCGAGCTAACCATAAATCAAGACGCTGCAGCCGAGAGAGTCAGACGCATTCTCCAAACCAAAAGACACTGCTTCGAACAAGAATTAAGAGCTAGCACACTTCCTTATATCCCCTGAAGGGGCGTGTCAGTCTCTCTAATTAATCTCTGGCTTGATGTTTCTTTTCAAATTGTGATTGATGTTTCAATCTTCTTCTAGTCCTAACATCAAGCCAACATCCGTCAGTCTCGTCATCACTCGAAGCCTCTGGCACGTTCTGTGGATCAGCTGCTGACACCTGAGGTATGAATGAAGTGGAAGGTTCTGGAGATGATTGTGTCTCCGACACTGTCTCATCCTCCTGGCTCACGTCTGCATCTCTCCTTAGAGCAGGCTCCAGTTCGAATGCCAAACCTTCCTCATCACTCACACCTGTGTCCTCTGATACATCAGACTCCAAACTCACAGAAGGCTCAAACCTTCCGTCTTCAGATGCATCAGATTCAAAACTCATAGCAGGCTCAACCCTTCCAGTCACAACATATATATATCTCACACCTTTCACATAAAGGCAGGAAGGCAGATACCAGATGAGATTGATTTATACATATGGAGTTCACTGGTGGTTAGTCCTTACAAAATCTGTAAGTAAGTCTCATCTGTCCAAATGAATGGAGACTAATGTTCACATCATTAGTATAAGGTCATATCTGCATATGCAGAGTAGGAATATTCAAGATATGATGAGAAAAATCACACAATCTGAGGGTATATTTGTCATTTACTGAAAATAATGTGGCCCTTTCCTTACCGTTGCACCATGGTGTTCGATATAAATACAGAAAGAGGAATTTGTAAGTTATATAGATATTTAGCTTGTAGATTAGATTTCAGTGCAATTCAAATTTTCCAGACTAAATCAAGTTTCCAGATCAGTTGAAAAGGTATTGTCAAATCAGTTCAGTTGCCTTTCCAAAAGGATCTTATGGACCTTTTCGTATAAAATAACCAAAAAAAAATTCTGAATCAACCTTTCCAAATCATATTGACAATTCTATTTAGAGGTTTACATCGAATTGATGGTCTGCATCAGGTTGCTTTGGGTGTCAAATCAAATCAAATCAAAGCATCAGAATGAAATCAAACTGTATAACTTTTCCCCCTTTTCTTTTTTAAATAGTCAGTGCAGTGCAGCATTGCCATTTGCAAAATTCAGACTTCTGAGAAAACAAATTAGAATAGTAATTTCATGCATGCTTGTTATAAAATTATGGGGCCTTGAAGAGTATACACAGCAGCCATTACAAAAGTATGAACATTGGGGTAAAACTTCAAATATTACGGATGTCTATCCAAAGTGTTACACTACCTAACACATTTACATCAGTGCCTTCCAAATATACTTCCTTAAACTTCATTCCTTTTATCTTTTAAGAATAAAAATGAAGTATTGTATGAGGAGGTAAGAAATAATGTCCTTCCAGAGGCGATTTTACATTAATAGCTTCTGTGATCACTTGCAATGTTTTCTTTCAAAGGGGCTTTGTTCCTCTTATTATTTTACTCAACTGTTAATCAAGTATTTATTTACAACTTAGAATCAACACTCATTCTCCTGGGGGTGCGGAGGCTCATTTTATAATAGCATATAACTTTGTGTGCTTCCTAATGTCTACCAAAATAATTCCAAAAATGCTTTTTCAGTGTAATGGAAATCAAAGTTGTTGAATCAGAAAGTAGCTTAAATGTTTTCTCCTTAATGATTTATAAGAATTTGTAATTGATTTAAATATCTTATATTTCTTAGAATTTAAATATGTCAGGATATCCAGATATTTGTATCAGCCAGAAAAATAGTAACATGCATTAAACTTCCCATTTTCAGCTCCGTGAACTATTGAAACTTCTAAATGTTTCTTGTATTTATTTAATTTTTATTTCAATTATTTTTGTTCTACAAATACAGTGATAGACTAGATTCAAGTTCTGGACCTGAACTGAGAAAATCCAGATTTGATTTTAGGTCCATGAAATTTGTAGGTCTGTTTTGAGCTAGATTTTTTTAATCTCAAAATACTCAAAAAGCCCATAGGGGTTTATCTAAGGAAGTCTTAATGATTAAAGTCTTAAAGCCCTAATGAGCTATAATATAAATAGTCATGTCAGTCTGATTTTGTGAATGGTCATAACTTAAAGAATATAAGAATTGGATAATACTATTTCTAGCTGACAAAAGAGAACTAAAGGTGATGGAGAAATCTAAACACAGGAACTCAGTTTCATAACAAAAACCTTTAATTCTACTTTGGTTATAATGAAAAAAATGTATTTGAGTTATAATGTGATTTTATGCCTATTATTGTTGTCAACTCAAAAATTTAGTTATTTATCTCACTACACTGTGAGTGGTGCAGGGGTTAGAATACAGAACTGCAGGCTACTTCTGCTGACTGCCAGCTGCTGGCTACCAGCAGTTCGGCAGTTTGATTTTCACCAGTTCAAGGTTGACTCATCCTTCCATCCTTCCAAGGATGGTAAAATGAAGTCCTAGATTGTTGGGGGCAATATGCTGACTCTGTAAACCACTTAGAGAGAGCTGTAAAGCACTGTGAAGCAGTATATAAGTCTAAGTGCTATTGCTATTGCTAAACACTACGATGTGGGAGACTGGGTTTTTAAATCATACAATCAGCCTCAGTATGAGATATTTTAAAGTTTAAAAAGTAATCCTGTATAGTACATATATCCACTTACTTTATCTTTTAATTTCCAGCACCACCAACCATTTCTAAATTAGAAAGTGATTGACCTGTCTTTTGGTTTTTGAGAAAGGTGTTGTGGCTTAGCTCTGCCAGTTAGCATGGGAGTCTAAGAACACAGTACAATCCAGGGGATGGCTGGTGGCTTGAGGACATTTCTGTTGCCTTGTTAACCATTTTTAGCCTTCTGCATTTTTAACTTTGATTTTTCCTTTATATTGAAAATTTTGACTTGTTCTTAACTTTGTTTTGCATCTGTGCTTTTATGCAGGTGTTTATATTGTTTTACTATGCTTTTGTAAACTGCCCAGGGTAACTTAAGTGAGATGGACAGTGTAGAAATTCAATAAATAAACAAAACTTGGCCAAATTTCAATCCCATAAGAGTCATTTTGGTTACATTCTTTAAATTAGCCCATTTGAGGTATGTTGTTTCAAAAATAGTTGCTCTATGAAGCATTGTTTTACCCAACTGAAAGTTATAAACACATAGAAATTTAGTAGTATATAAATGATAAAAATCGCTTCATTGGGCATTAAAATTATATTTGGCTCAATGGTTATTTAAACATTGATATTTAGTTGACAGATATATCTATTTTCAAAGGATATTAGTTTGCTTTTTTAATACTTATTAGTCAGATTTTAGTATCCTGCTCCTAAAACAGAATGCACAAATTATTTCCAAGGATCATGCTTGAATTTCCTTTGGTCAGCATGCCAATGATTCAGCCCAAAAAGTACTTTCTGCTCAATGAAAGCTTACCGTCGTTTGACAAATAGGATATCAATGAATATAATAACACTTCTGGCTGATACTGATCTTCCATAGTTTAAGCTCTTTTGATTATAGATATTGCCTCAACTTCTATTTTTTCATTCTTTAGTTCTAGACAGCCACTTTTACAATCTGGATTTTAAATTTTTTCTAAGTTCGTCTCTGAATTTTCTTCCCAACTCCAGTTAATTCAGGTAGAAGAGTATCTAGTTTAACGAACATTCTATATACAGTAAAATCTGGCATTTAAAGAGGGGGAAATGGATATTGTTGTATGCTCCTAACTACATTCCAGAAGAATAAGAGACAACTCAGTCCAGATACTTTGTAGGATTCAAAATTGGTAAAGACTTCTTGTTCAATCACGAAGTCACACCTAAGTCTTTGCCACCCCATAGAGCATAGCACACGAGGTCCCTCTGTCATCTATTGTCTTGTTGAGTCTACCCAAACCTATGCACTGAGCCGATGACAGTGAAGACAAGCTCCCCAATAGTTCTCAGAGAATATGGTTGATACAGATTGTAGACTGTTTAGTCTCACAAGATTCTGTCTACAGGTGTGTAGACAGCTTAGGCGAATCATCACATGTCATTCTTGGTTTTGGGGCCAGATAGCAAAGTGGGCAAGTAATACAATAACATTACTTTGGCATGATATTCCTAGGGTAATGTATTAAAATTGAATGAAACCTCATGGATAGCTTTCTCCAGCTTCTTCATACAAATAAAAAGCAAAATGCCAGCCCTTTAAGGTAGTCAAGGAGACTTGGAATGTACTTTAATTCAATTGGAGTATTGTAACAAAATCTTGAGAGCCTGCCCAATATCCTTGTCTGCTTTAAGTTATACTAACATAAACAAGGTGCAGATGTTTTCAAGTTCTTCTTTACACTTCCTACTTTTTCAGAATTCAAATATTTTTTTCCTGCAATGAATACTCTCTTCTCTGAGTCAAATCAACACCTAGTCACACTTTGTAGCATTCCAGAAAGATGCAATAATGGACCATTCTTCCTACCATTAAAAAAAAGGGCCTCCAACTCCAACCCTGACAGACAGTGCAGAAGGATTCCATGGCAACAAGGAATCCTCTAACTCCATCCAGGATCTGACAAGATTATCATACTGTAGAACTACCAGTGCCACTTCCATTCCTTTCCAGGCCTCAGCTCTGACTGAAAATTGGTTAATGTGCTACCAAATTGCCTTTCCAACTATAATTTCAGTTACTTTCCCAGAGAAGTGAGGTTGGAGACAGGATAATAGTTATTAGTTATATGGATCTCTGAAGGCAACCCACCTTATCTTCTTCAAGGCTGCCAGCCCAACCCTTTCCTAAGGGGAATAGCTGACAATCTGCCAAAACTCGATATACTGTGTAATCTCCTTTGTTGATGAAATTATATTTTGCCAATTCTTTCTTCCCGTATTGTTTTGTTGCTATTGATTGTTCTGCAATATGCCCTATGCAATTTTAAACAGCAATACAAACAACATGTGACAAAACCTATTATTTAGCATATTTATTTAGCCTTGGGTTTTGTTTTTCAGTATAGTTCCTGGATATGACATTACTGAGGCAATTAAATATTTTAAATTGTATTGGCTGAATGTGAACAAAAGTATTAAGGCTGGAATTCAAGATCTTGTTCCATTCTACCAGCATTTTTTTGACTATCAACAATATATGTCTTTCTCCAAAGTCTGCCTGAATAGCAGTTATGGTTTAACAGTGAACGAGGCCGTTTACTTCTTATTTTTGTCATGGCAAAAACTAAAGTACCTTTTACCATAGTCCATTTAATTCATCTTTTAGATTAGAGTGATGGGTGTCTGTTTTAACAAAAACTCTGAAAGTGAGATCTGCTCTAGGTAAGTGACAAAAGATAAGAACAGAAAACACAAAAGGGAAATGCACATACAATTGATACATTTTGGTAATGGTCTGTCATTATTTAGCTTTCATTGTACTCCTTCTTTTAAAGTAATCTTCGCATTTTATGGAAACAACTGGACAACTTCAGTAGACACAGAATTGCAAAGAGGCTCTGAGAACATAACCTGCATCACAACTGTCTGCTCCTAGAGATCAAGCCACTCTATACTTTTCTCTCAGACATATATTATTTCCATTATACCTCAAAGGTTAGGAGTCTCAAAGGTTAGGAGTCTAGATTCCCCATTTTGAAGCTTTGGAGCTAATGCTGATTATGCCTAAGTCTTCTTAGCTCAGACTCAATGCATAATAATCAGCTTTTCTTTTTCTACTGAATTGGTTTTGGCAATGTCAATTAAAATAATCTCTTGTTTACTTTGTTTACCTCCTCCCATAGAAGTTGCAGCTCCTCTGAGAATGTGGATTCTTGATTCTTTCACGTAAAGCCTCAGAAGAACCAGAAAATGAAAGTTGCATCAAAGCTTCATCAGCAGTCCTTTTTCTGTTGATGCCACCTGAGATTTGGAGGAAAGAGGATATCCCAGGAGAGCTGGGGCTATCCACAGCAGAGGAAAGGGTGATAAGTCTTCTGGGTTTTGTTTTGATGCATGCTTGATAATATCATTAGGGCAGAAACAAGATCTTGGTGTTTAATATGGTATTAATTAATTGATTGATTAAGTGATTAGATTTACCCTGCTGCAGTTGAGGAGACTCTTGGAGGTTAATAACCGTCAGTTCAAAATAATTAAGTATCTGCTACATAAATAATAAGTGATATGTGGTTAGAGCTCAAAGCATTGTTAGAGACCTCACACACCCATTTTATTTCTGTTTCTGTTGTTCCCCTTTGGAGGAGGTTTTGAAGTATTTCTAGCAGGACTACCAGATACTGTAACAGCTTTGTTCCCTCTGCCATCCGTCTGATAAATTCACAAGATTTGTTTTTCTTGCCATATACAAGTATACATATGAACTAGACTGTGTTGTTTCTCTGTGTCATATAATACATGTGAGTGACAGATAAATGCCAACCCATCTTAAATCTCAGATTTACAAGACAACCATCCATCCTGTGGCACTATATGCCACTGAATGCAGGACAGCAAACAACATAAACCGAAAGCTATCTCCATGCCATGGAAATGCAAATGCTTCATTGGATATTGATCACATCACAAACAACAACATTTGACAACATTTTGATGTGGCATCAATTATAGAGAAGATGAGAGAAGGCCGGCTCTGCTGGAATGGACATGTCCTGAGAGCAGCACCTTCCACCATTGCCATGACTTCCTACCAACTAGAAGTCAATGGGCAGCGACCTCATGGGTTCCCAAAACAGAGATGGCAAGACACCATCAACAAAAATATGCAAGCCACAGGCCTGCTCCCTGGAGATGCAGCTGACCATGCAAAGTGGCATTCAATTATTTGAAAAATGGAGCCTACAGTTGTGGGAATATGCTAGGGAGAAGAAGATATAATATATGTGGATATGTGGGCAGGGGTAGGATTCAAATTGCGTAACAACCAGTTCTGTTGGCCTGGCCTAATTTGTGGGTGTGGCTTAGTGGTCATGTGACTAGGTGGGTGTGGTTTGCTGACTGGGTGTGACCTGGTAGTCATGTGACTGGGTGGGCATGGCTTGTGTGTAAATATTGTAAATATTTATGTAAACATTGATTTTTTTATAAAAAAAAGAACAACTTTCACCCAGAATCAGGCAAAGCAGGCAGGCAGATTGAGTTGTTGCAGAATCACAGAGTCACTCACAGATCTACCTTACTGCAATCTGCTGCCTGAGTCTGCAATGAAAAATAGAGGCTTCAGTCCTAAGGAAGGTTCAGCTCTGCTCTCAGGCCACTTCTCCCCTCCCCAACCCCTTGAATACCACCCCTGACTGGGCCTCAGGGAAGCCTCCTGGGAGAAGGTGAAGCAGTACAGCAGCTATTTAGATTACCTAGAAAGCAAGAAAACCAATGATTTCCTGCTTTCTAGCTAATCTAAATCACGCGGCACAGCTGATAGTTGGAACAGCTGATTGTCAGGGGAAAAAAAGGAAAAATAACAATTTACCAAAAATTAAGCAAAGGCACAACACAGGCAAGTTGGATGGTGTGCATGCGAGATAAAGAGTGACTAGGCGGGATGGGGAAGAACAGGTGGGGAGGTGAGGGATCAGTCAGTGGTGCGATTTACTGGTTCTCCGAACTGCCCAGAATCATAACAGATTCTATAGAACCAGACCAAACCAGTAGAATCCCACCCCTATATGTGGGTATATACATAATTTTGTATTTATTTGTTTATTTAGTCATGTTTATTTAGTGTCTATTTCAGGTGGTGATCTTTTTAGAGCTGCCTGCAATGAAATTTCATTTTAATGTATGTCAATTAGTGTACATTTAAAGTGACAATAAAGTTATCCAAAGTCTAAGTCTAAGAATACAATATTTTAATAGCAATAGCATTAGCAATAGCACTTAGACTTATATACTGCTTTATAGTGCTTTACAGCCCTCTCTAAGCAGTTTACAGAGTCAGCATATTGCCCCCAACAATTTGGCTCCTCATTTTACCCACCTCGGAAGGATAGAACCTTGAGCCTGGTGAAATTCGATCTGCCAAATTGCAGGCAGCTGGCTGCAGCAGAAATAGCCTGCAGTACTGTACTCTAACCACTGCACCACTGAGGCTCTAATAGTAGACCTGTGCCTCCATTTTTAATATCTTGCACACAGTCAACAAAGTAGAGGAAGATTGAATTTGAGGGAAGCAAGATCCCCAAAATCAGCATACCCCCCAAAAAATAGCATCTATGAACCCCACCTCAACCTCTCTTTGCAGATGTGTGGGACCACCAGCAGATTATCCCAGGATGCATTGGCAGAAGTGTCTGTATATACCTTGTTGCCAATTCATGTAAAACAGGCTTTGATTTCCATTCAGAAGAAAACCTCAGTATGTTGACCATATTATGAAATCAAATCCACAAGAAAGTATAACTTATCAAGACTGGCTATAATAAGAGAATTATACTAGTATGTGCTGTACCTGCTCCTTCTTCTAATAGTTCAGTGAATTATGGAGACATTATTCAGACACTGAGTTCCAGCAGAGGGTGTTAAATGAAGATCTAGCATCAGAGAGCTGAACTCTGCTGACTGTGGAGTCTATCCAAAAGTCATGTGAGTGACAGCAGTGTACTTTGCAACTACTATTTGATGAGTCTGAGTTGCGCATTAAGTAGGGGCTCAGGGTGGCATTTTATTGTACTCCACAGTACCAATATCAACTTCTCTAAAATGTAGCAGTTGTCTATGAAAAGCATGTTGTCGGCACTCCAAGTAATACACTCATAGAAAGCAGAACTCCAAGGCAGGCAGATTCCTCAAAGAACAATTTATTGGATACATCATATTGTCACAAATGGTGAAAACTGACTCTGAAAATTCCCTCAGTTTTCACCCAGTTAAAAGTGAAAGTTTCCCCTTTTCCCCAAGTCATCAATCACATTGTTCAATTGAGGTGCTGGCTGGTTGCTTGGTTACTCTACTCCTCCTTCCAGCCACCTGTTGAAACATCCTTGGTTCCCACAGGAAAACTGTTATGGTTACAAACCCCCAGCTATTTCCACCACCACCCGCTTCCATCCAGTTGCAATCCTGTAGCCATAAAGTGGCCTCAGCCAGGTTCACTTCAGGGTTGACACGTTTTGCCATGCTTGGGACTTCATATCTTGCTTATCCTTTGAGTCATTGCCTGATTGATAGTTTATTGATCTTCATCTATGCCTTGCCTGCTGGCCCACAACTGCAGTCTGTTCTCAAAGATGCTGTGACCTTTTAAAAGTCTCCTTTACTTCAGTCAGCTGCAATAAAGCCTGAAGTAAAACACAGAACATCAATAATATTTGTTTAATCAATCTTTTTATTAAAAATATAACTTAATACTTCTAGATACCGAGAACCAAAATTTAATGTTTTAGATTATTCGGGCAAACACTTTTCTCTTGTCAGATTAGTATTTGCCAAAATAACTGAAGTTGCCAACTGTCACCATGCAACTAGAAATATGGATAATAATTACTCATCCTGTGATTTTGACTAGGGAAATTAATCTTTTTACTATACCCAAAGTGGATTGCTTCTGATTTTCAGGGCATTTTTGTCAACTTTGTTGACAAGTATTAATGGTTCCAGTTGCAGTTCACATTATGCACATCCAGATTCTTTTTTTTTTTTTTGGAGCTGGTAGAACAAAAACTGTCTCTATCTGGAAAAATGTATTAAAAGGAGAGCATCTAATATTTATAGCATCATTAATCCATTGGTTAAGGTAACCAATCAAGGAAATAATTACTTTAATAAAGTCTTCTCTGAAGTCAAAATTGTTTTTTTACACATTTTTAATCTCTTCCCACTCCAAACCCTAATTTGTTAAAGAAAACTAAAGCTGTCAGTAAATCTGACAACTAGCATATTACAATAATGAATACCAGATTGGAGATTGCAGTGATCTCTATCTCCTTTGTGTATCTTTTATAAACAAATTAATAGAAATAAACAAACTGTATTTTCCATATCAAGAAATGATAATTTAGATTTTGCTTGCAGGAAAGAACTTCAAAGTCTCAACTGTACCAAAGTGAGATTCAAAGCGAGATTACTGTCTGACAATAGTCAGACATCTCTAAGAAAATGTTTACAAATGCAGGCAGTCTTAACAACCACAATTGGGACTGGTAATTCTAGGTTGTTAAGCAAAACATCACATGACCATAATGGGCTTACAAATTCACTTCTGCCTGTAGTTATTAAACCAATTACTACAGGTCATTAAGTGAGATGTCATATGATAGTCACTTGAGATTTTACTGGTCCCTTCTCCATTGACTCTTTTTGTTGCAAGCCACTTGTGAAGCACACAAATGACAACCATATCACTATGGTCATAAAATACATGCCACTGGTGAACAGACCAAATCTCAATCACATGAAATGCTCAGGGATTTTGAGACAGTTATAAGCATGGGGACTGGTTGTAAAGTTACTTTTTTCATTGTTGTCCTGATTTTGAATGGTCACTAAATGAAGTGGTCAATAAGTGAGGTCTATCTATGTCTTCATTGATGTGAATTGGTGTGCCCTTATAGCTTGATAATGGTTGAGGAGGAATATGTTATCGGTTTATACATTTCCTTTTTATTTTCAATAAATTTTGCGCAGTTTCTGGAAGTATCAAATTACAGCATGTCATGACAAGGGATCTTTCCATATCTTAATCATACTTGTGCTAATCCAGTGGAACAATTAAAGTGTTCTATTCAAGGATTCAGTTTCTTCCTTAATCTTTTAGTCTTAGAATCCTATTTTCCAGAACTAATGCTTTTACATGGATATATAGAAAAATCGTCTTTCAGCATGGATTCTTGATGACATACAGAATTTCTTTGATTTTCATAGGTAAAATGAGAGGAAGCTTAAGGAATGTTCAGGAAAAAACTTGAAAGTCCTTTTATTTCTACTGATTTGTAATGTAAGATGTAAGATATCAGAACTAAAAGTTTGTATTACGGTCATTCATTTTCTTTGACTTAACCATAGTGAAAGTACAAAATAACTGACAAAGGCTTAAGGGCAATTCAAGACTGGTGAAGAAAGTCTCTGTATCTTTTAAATTTTGTCATATTTATTCAAACAGAAACTGAGCAAAATTTGAAGTTATCTATAAGATACTTTATTAAAATAAGAGATTATCCTCCTAATAAAGTGTTGCATGCACATTGTTTTGCTAACATTGTATACAAGAAAAGATCAAAGAAATGAAGAAATGCTACTGACTACATTATGCTAAGAAACAATCCATGATTATGACACCCTGTGTCTTTGTATCACTTATGACTTCCATAATCTTGAAAACCTCCTTTTAAATGTCAGACTTCTTTTGTTCCATCTCCCATGAAAGCATCATTTGTGCATGATGAGAATTACCTTCTATAGACCAAAATTCATGTGTGGCAAAGGCATGCATGTGCCAGAAGTAGGCAACCTGATAACTTCAGGTGGTTGTGCTACCAGTCCCATTAGTCTTTGCCATTAGAGATCTGGTTGCAGTTGATGAGAACTGGAGGCTGGAGGACACCAGAGCATTTATTGTGGGCTATGTCCATGAAATGTTACATACTCTTTCCTTTACTTCCCATTCAAACTAACAAGGATGTGGATGGAATGACAGAGTAGCACTAGTGTGGCCAAGTCTTGTTCCCCTCCATAGCATATGTGACGTGCCATTAAGGATGTAAAATAAGTCTTTTAGAACAAAAAAAAAAGGCAATCTACATAGACTTCTGTAAAGACTTTGATTCAGTGATACATGACAAACTACACCTAAAACTAAAATTTTATGGTATCTCTGGACACCTGCATAGAAGCATTCCTGTCAAACAGAAAACAAATGGTCAAAATTGGAAGCGCCCTATCAAATTCTGTACCTGTCAATAGTGGTGTCCCCCAAGACAGTGTTCTAGGACCTACTCTCTTCATACTCTACATAAATGACCTCTGTGATCACATTAAGAGCAACTGTGTTCTCTTCGCTGATGATGTAAAGCTGTTCAATACCACAGACAGTACTGCTACCCTTCAAAAAGATCTTGACTATGTATCAGAATGGTTAAACAAATGGCAACTTCAAATCTCAACAAATAAATGCTCTGTCTTACATATTGGCAAAAAAAATAATAATCAGAAAATAAAATACAAGCTGAATAGTCAAGACCTTGTTGATGATCCAAACTCTGTCAAGGATCTTGGAGTATTCATCTCAAATGATCTAAGTGTTAGAGCCCACTGTAACTACATCAGCAAAAAGGCATTAAGAGTTGTTAATCTAGTCCTATGTAGCTTTTTCTCTGGTAATATCACACTACTAACTAGAGCATACAAAACATTTGCTAGACCAATACTCGAATACAGCTCATCAGTCTGGAACCCACATTACATATCTGATATTAACACAGTTGAGAGCGTCCAGAAATATTTCACAAGAAGAGTTCTCCACTCCTCTACTCGTTGCAGAATACTTTATGCCACCAGACTTGAAATTCTAGACCTAGGAAACCTAGAACTACGCCGCCTTTGGTCTGATCTAAGTATATTATATAAAATCATACATTGCAATGTCCTACCTGTCAATGAATACTTCAGCTTCAACCATAACAATACAAGAGCACACACAATAGATACAAACTCAAGGTAAACCACACCAAACTTGATTGAAGGAAATATGACTTCAGCAACAGAGTGGTCAATGTCTGGAATACTCTACCTGACTCTGTGGTTTCTTCCCCAAACCCCAAAAACTTTAACCTTAGACTGTCTACTATTGACCTCACCCCTTTCCTAAGAGGGCTGTAGGGGGCATGCATAAGCGCACTAACGTGCCTACCATCCCTGTCCTATTGTTTCTTTTAATTTTTCTTATATGTATCCATTTCATCCATTCATAACTGTGTTTACACTTATACCTATTATCTTGTAAGCGATTGACAAATAAATAAACAAACAAGTAGATGTAATCCACTTATCTCAGGAGTGTCATACTCAAGGCCAGGGCTGGATCCAATCTGCAGGGTGCTTAGATTTGGCCAGAGGGACTGCCCTGGAAATAGTGAAGGACCGGCCTGCAATGCCTCTGTCAGTGAAAATGGAGCTCGTGAGGGTCACACATAGCCTCCCTGAGCTCCATTTTTACTGGCAGAGGGCTGCAGGAGGCCATCACAGCCGAAAACAGAGCTCAAGAGCCTACTTTCACTGGCAGAGGGCTCAGGCCACCACAGCCGCCTCTGACAGTGGTGGTCATGTTGGTCATGCCCACTCTGTCCACACCCACTCCAGCCCCCTAAGGTCAAACACAACCCTGATGTGCTCCTTAATGAAATCAAGTTTGACACCCCTGACTTACCTGAATCTATCAATACAGATTCCATTAGGCCAATGGGCAACAATTCATGGAATCCATGGTTGTTCTCTCAAAGCTTCAGAGCACCATATTTGGAAACATTGGCCGCACAGAAATAAATATATTATTGGTACCTATGGAAGAGAATACATTTTTCACAGTACTGATCATTCATTCAGTAACCATTCCAAGTTACAATGGCACTGTATGAGGGGGAATTATGACTAATTCTCAACATTGTGGCTGTTTGCCAAGTGAATTTTACTCTTTTTTTTTACAATGGCTTTACCTTCCTTCCTTCCTTCCTTTGCAATTATCTTTTTCCCTCATTTTACCACAATAGAGTTTTCTTCCTTTTTCTATTTAATTCCCTTCCCTTTCCAGTCCAAGTGGCTTTTCTTTTTCCAGGTCCCTCCTTAGTCCCCCCACAACTTTAGTCTGTTTTTCTTTTTAGAAAGGTGAATCTGTTTGTAGATGTATATCTATGTATACCTACAATTATTGCTATAAATTAAATTTTAAAAATACTGTTACAAAAGTAATTTTCTTCTGTGCTGTGTTTTGCTTAATCATTTACTGCCTTTTATTATTTGTACACATGCACACAGACACACACATACATACAAACACACACACAGACACATACACACATACAAACACCACATACAGAGACACATACACATTTAATTCCTATATATTTTACCAGTACTAAACAGATGATCTAAATGGATGAGTAACTCAAAATATAAATTTTGTTTAATATCCCTGACATTTTCTCTTAGATTGATTCAACAAGGACCCTAATCCATTTTTCATTTGACCTGCTGTTGACATCATATTGGTTAGGGCAATAACATTCAACACTATTCTTGAAGCAAAGAGGGAGGTTAGACCTATTGATGAATACATGCCTGTCTACCAGATGTTTTCTTTTTCTTTATTTTTTTCCTTACTCGCAAAATCCCCTATTTTACAATCTTCTCTACAACTTTACAACATACAGCATATCTTGGTCTGGGGAGGGCATGATAACTCAAAATATGAATGCATCTCTTATGCATCCCATAAGTTAAACAATATCTCCTAACACAATAAATATAAACCTCTCACAAAGATTATATATAAGTCCCTTCTTGGCAATTAATTTTAAAAGGAGTCATATTTTGAACTGAATAAACACTAATGGATCAATGATGTTGGCTTTGCCACAAAAGGCAACAAGGGTTATATAGACACCTGCTTCCCAGAAGAAATTATAGGTGAGGTCCACCCACAGGTGTGACAATGTCAAGGAATTGATTTCAAAACTATCTCTAGCAAGAGCAATTGAGGCCATTGGTCTACAAATTTCATCTGTTGCAATAGGACTCACCCAGATTCTTTCAGTCTGGCCAATGGGCTGAAGTCACTGATTCTGTATTATGGAGAAAGATATTTTGTAAAAGTCCATCCCATAAGAACTTTGCCTCTGAAAGTACCATTCCCCCCCATATAGTTTGATTATGGCTAAATGATATTAGAGAAAAAATTCTAGATATTCTAGATTTCTATGAAATCTGAATTCAGTGGGAAAGTGAATTAAAGGAAATAGGTGAGAACATCTGGAGTTGGCTTAAGTATTTGAATCATTTGGTTGTTCTAACTGGTAAAAATTGTATTTATAGCACCGGGTTTTTCATGTGCTACTATTTATTATAACGGTTCAACATGCAACCATCATGCACGTGGCCAATGCAATTTACTAATTCTGAAAATAGAGAGTTGGGACACTTTTCAACTCAAACCATTATATTGGTTTATATTGTTTGGTGTCACAGCCAATGGCAGCTCCTAGTTGACTATGGCTGATGACTTAGATCTTTGCTAATAAGGTTATATCTGGTTAGCATTTGGACAATTGTAGGGCTGTAGAATATATCCCAGGGTATAGACCACTCCTGAAAGTTCTTTAAAAAAAATCAGAAGAAGGCATTAGCATGATCTTGCATATACACATGTAGTCACCTGAAGCAGAATTTGATTCTATTGAAATCTTTTTGATGTTTTGATAACATCAGCAGGTAACATTCACAATGTTCCTGCTTTTCAGGGCTTTAGAGTTTAGCTATCCTGGTATCAAACCTCTTAGTGGAATCTGGAGAAAGATTATGAAGAACAGTCATTCTTTATTAGATGATGAGAACCTGCTAATCTGGAGAGCTAGTCATCCACTGCTGCATGTTTCCATCACCTTTTGGCCCTTCATATGGATGTAGAACCTGAATGTTCCAATGATACATAAGTCCAGCCGTCCTCCTATGAAGGAGTGGAGTTCCTTATTGATAAAACTCAGAATAAAATCAGCAATTATAAAATGGCATGTGCCCCCAAAGATTAGCACATGTCACCTCAGCTACTCCATAATAGAATGCCAAGTCTGGACTAGAACATAATCATTGGCAAGGAATCAGTGAGACAAATGTAAGGGAGGAATAATAATCAAGAATTGGCAATAGCTATGGAGTTTACTGTACGGATCAGATGAATGAAGATGAAGCAAGTGAACAAGCAGCATATCAATGTGGTTGCTAATTATGAGTTGAATGGGCTTATAATGAAATAATGGGTAGGCATGTTATATATTTGAAAACTATCAACTTTATTAGCATCATGTTGGATAGATAGATAGATAGATAGATAGATAGATAGATAGATAGATAGATAGGCAGGCAGGCAGGCAGGGAGGCAGGCAGGCAGGCAGGCAGACAGACAGACAGACAGACAGACAGACAGATGAAAGAACAAGAGGGAGGTTTGGAAAATAAAGGGTGGAAGTATTATTGGGAGCAATAATAATTATGTTTATTTGTATTATATCATTATACCATATACCCAGGTATCACACCATTCATATATTGATATGTATAAAGATTAAAAAAATAAAAAACTGACATAAAAAACTTTATCAGCAGCATCATGCATGGACTTCAGCTCTCCAGAAAATCTCTTTGGTCCAAGATTAGACATAGCCCCTTCAATATCCTTTTAACAGGTGAGCAGCACCATGAATGTCCTGTGAGATTCTTCTGCATTCAGGCTGTGAACTTTTAAGAATGGAGTGGAACTCTTTCCTACTGAGAATAATCTCACTGCTATTCTAACATAAATAGGCTTAAAGAGAAGCGTTAATATTCAAATTGGAAAGCTTTGAAGAAGCACTGAAGCATGTATCTAATTGGATTTTTTAAAACTTTGGGAATTATAACATTTTATAAGGCTATATTATCCTCACATTAGGAAGGCATTAGGCAATCCGGATTTATGGTAATTAATATTCTGACCTTAACAAGTGTCCTACATAATCTGAGCTATCAAAATGGGAAATTAAGTTTTCTCCATGATTTCTAAGCATCTGAAATAGTCAGAACAAATGGGGAAGAGCATACCTCTGAAACTTTAGATCCAAATAATTTCACATTCCTAACCTAGTACCCTTCAAATATATTGAGTTTTAACCTTAAAAATTTCTATTCAGCATTTATGGCTCATTGGGATACAGCTGATAACAATTTGCAGAGGATTCCTCAGCATATTGCTAATAATAGTTGTGGGGATGATAATGGGAAGAAAAATTATCACTTTCGGGCTTTTTAATGCCTGTTACAGACAGTTTAAAGAGATGTTTAGGAAATGTTCACTTGAACCCACCTCACCATTTTCTTCTGACATCATGCATCAAGGTAATTTTTACTCCATTGAAGTCAGAGGTGGTATTCAGCAGGTTCTGACCAGTTCTGGAGAACCGGTAGCAGAAATTTTGAGTAGTTCAGAGAACCGGCAAATATCACCACTTGACTAGAGATTTTACAGTATCCTTCCCCTGCTATGCCCACCAAGCCATGCCCACAGAACCGGTAGTAAAAAAAATTGAATCCCACCACTGCTTGAAGTGGTCAGCCAGTGAATGTGAATGGGGAGAAAACCCAACTTCTGAGTTAAGACATTAATTAATTAATGCATAGTTAGTTAAAATATTGTCCCAATAATTATTTCAGAAGCTGGATTTTTTAACATAGTCACATTGAACTGTTCTCATTGAACTGTATGAGAAATATTGACCCATGTCATGCCCCTGATGGAGTTTGACTTTGAGGAAGAGGAGGAACAGCCAACAGGGAGTGGGAGTGTGGCTCCAGAGGTGGTGGAGGAGGCTGGAGAAGGGCAGAGGCCGGCTGAGCAGTCAGAGGAGGATCCAGGCCCATCCCCTATCCATCCTAGGTCACGCAGAGAGGAGAGGATCAGGGAAAAGTGAGGTCTACTCAAGAGGAGATTACCATGATCTTCCTCGTGGCTTGCAGGTGGGAGCTATGTACATAAGTTTCCAACTGTGCCGTTAGAATTGCTGAAGTCAATTAGTGTTCACCTTGAAAGAGGCTTATCTTTTCTGGTGTTCTTCCCATGGACTTTCCTAGAGTTTATAATTAGTTATCTCGGCTTGCTTCAGAACTCTCATCAATGTGGTTTGTTTTGGTTTTCTGTTTGCCTCCTTATTTACTTTAAACTGTGCCTAATAAAACAATGAAGTTAAGTTGAAGGCTTTACCGGACTTTAATATATGTTTTGGGTTTGGGGTTATTTTGAGAGACTACGGGTCGTCACAACCCATCTGATCAGTTCAAACATTGGACAATATTTTTAATCAGCCCCCCCACATAGATAGAAATTAGGGCAATTATTTTCCTGAAGTCTGTGCCTGGATGACAATAGATTGATAGCAACTGGCCAGTGCAAGAACACATCTTTGTGTGAAGGAAGGAGGAATAAAGCAGGACAAGACTACAGTTGAAAATCTATTTCTTTATCCTATTAATAGTGTACTCAAAGGTCAAAGAAATATCTGCCTAGACATGTTATTTGATAACAATTCTTCTGTGGAAGACTGAAAACTAAGGCAACTGTGCATATTTGCAAATCCATGTATCCCAATCTAATCTCAGGTAATCTAAGCATGATTCTTAAAGAGAGCTGGTGTAAGTGGTTCTTCAATTATCTGCCTTTTTAATGGCTGTTTTGGCTAAAACATTTCTGTTTTAGTCAATTATCCTCTTCGTTTTTCACTTTGAGTCATATTCTTTCTTCTTTGTTCATGTCAGAAGCACCTTCAAATTATAAATATATAACATTCACACTGAGCAAATAATACAGGTATAAAATAGGTCACAAAAATATAGCACTGTAAAAAGTATGTGAAATAAATGGGATTAAAACTAATCCAACTTGTTTCAATTAAATCTATGAAACTAATTGATTCATATTGAACACTCAGGTGTCTGATATAGCCAAAGTATAATAAATATTTTTTTTTAAAGAAAAAATGGCCTAAGTGTTCATTGCAGCCTTTTTTTAGAGGCTGATTCCCATGACAATTTTTCTTTTTTGAATGATTCTTAGTCAACTTGTCAAAAAAGTGGGTTAAAAAAGAAAGTTTAACCAGATGCTAAACTAGAATACCAAATTAAATTCATTTTGCCATGGGTTTGTTGAAAATAAATCATCCAATTTCTCTTCCACATTTCAGGCTCTGTAGTGAAATTCTTTTACATCCCAGTTTTATTCTGATAAAAAGTTACTGCCAGACACCTGTCTTTCTCACCTTCACACACAGGTATACTGACACTTACTTCAACAACCCCAAAAAAATGGGAGGGAGTGTTGTGTTCTGAAACATGCAATATGTTTGCCATCTAATTGCTTATTCCAGACAAGAGAGGAAGAATAACAGCTGTAGGAGGAGGTGGGATACATACATCTGCCCATTTGCCTGTTGAGAATCATCTCCTTAAGGTATCATCATTCAAGATGTTTTGTTGTCAGAGGCAATGAACCAGATGGTATCCTTCCCCAATCAACAAGCAAAAACCAAATAGGTTGTTTAGTCTTATTTCAATGGTATCTTTTCCTGTACCTGAGAACTTCCCCAGCATCTGGTCCTTGAAGCAGCATCCTCATTCTGCCCAACCAGAGGAGTGGCTCTCTCCTGCTCCGACACTAGGCAACTGCAAACAGCTTGATTTCGATCATCCAGACTTCCTCTGTTATGATTTGACAATATGCATACACTAATGATATAAATCGACATGGAGTATTTTCTGGAAGAGAAAAGCATGGAGGGAAATGACACACAGTATCACTATAAAGGGATGACTTCCAGTGGTGGGATTCAAAAATTTTTACTACTGGTTCTGTGGGCGTAGCTTGGTGGCATGGCAGGGAAGAATACTGTAAAATCCCCATTCCCTCCCCACTCCTGGGGGAAGGTTACTGCAAAATCCCATTTCCTCCCCATTTTGGGGGGAAGGTTACTGCAAAATCTCCATTCCCTCCCCACCCCACTAACCTTTCTAGCTCTGTTCTCCTGTGCAGGGCAACAAAAGAAGACTCAGCCAATCAGCTGGGATTCAAGAGGCAGAGAATAGATAGGGGAGGTGGCCAGTCAGATGTGGTATTTGCCGGTTCTCTGAACTACTCAAAATTTCCACTACTGGTTCTCCAGAACTAGTCAGAATCTGCTGAATACCACCTCTGATGCCTTCCCCACTAATGACTTCTATTCTTTCTTCTGTTTCTGAGATGTAATGTATAAGAACTATGCATGATTTCCCCTCAGATTGTTCCTGCAGTCTCATTTTTAAATTGATTGTATTGGGATACATTTTAATTGGACAAAAATAAATCCTCTCCTCAATTTTAGTAATTTAAGTGTGTAATAGTGATACAAAGTTTTAACTTCTAAATGGATGGCAATTAGTTTTCATAAAGAAATGACAGACGATTCATTTTCTGCCTCTATTTCTTTAATTTCCTGAAGTGGCATTGATTTTATTAGAAATTAAGTCAGATCCCCTTTTAGCAATATATGCTACAGTAAAGAATCTTTTGCTACCCTACTTAATGTTGATAATATATGATATGACAAGTTATGTGACACATTTAGGCTATCTGGAAAGATCTAATCAAGTTCACTAAAGTGCTTAGTGAAATATAAATATACTGTAGGTAAGATATATGTATAAATCTATACATCTGTAGTTGTCATGTCTCCCTACTACCTTGTCATATATCTGGATTTCCATCCTGTGTTAGGCCTGTTTTACAACTTTGCTGATAAAATGAAGCTGAAAATAGCTATTAGTTTAGATTCCCAGGGGAAAGCTTCTCTCATCGGAGACAGAGGTGCCACTGGATTGATGTGACATTAAGGAAAACAAATATCAGACTTTATAAAAATAACTGAAATGAAGGAGTGGAAAATAGCCAGCTACTAAAGATGAGCAGAAACCAAATAGGACTTGAAGAGGCATTATTAGTTTGGCTGGTAATCTTTGGCTGGATAGTGTTTATATTGCTGAAGGGTCCTTGGTTCCAGAGTTGTTAAAGCCCACAGAGAAGAACAGAGCACTCTAAAAACCAGAAGGTGAAGAATGCAAAGGGACAGCCACTAGACACTAACCAAAACAGATAGGTTAGTTTTGGGGGCCAGAAGATGGCAAAAGAGAATAAAATACACCTGCTACAGAAAAACCAGTTGCCAGACTGAGGGATTGAGGGATGAGTGCTATTAGTCTCTGTAAACCCTTCTTTAACTCTAGAATTAAGATACAGGTAGGGTTAAAAAGAGAATTATTCAGTTTGTATTATATATGCATTTGTACACATGCATATATAGAATTGGAGTTGCTTTATAATAACATCCTGATTTTTAAAAAAATATTCTTAGAATGGTTTAAAGACAAATAGTTTCCAGTCATCTTAATAGAATAGAATAAAACAGAATTCTTTATTGGCCAAGTGTGATTGGGCACACAAGGAATTTGTCTTGGTGCAAATGCTTTCAGTATACATAAAAGAAAAAATACATTCATCAAGAGTCAAGAATCATAAGGTACAACACTTAATAGTCTTAGGGTACAATAAGCAATCAAATCATACTAGGAAACAGTAAATATAAATCGAAAGGATACAAGCAACAAAGTCATACAATCACAAGTGGGAGGGGATGGGTGATAAGGAGTGATGAGAAAATTAATAGTAATAGTAGTTCAGTCTTTGTAAATAGCTGAACAGTGTTGAGGGAATTATTTAGTAGAGTGATGGCGTTTGGGGAAAAACTGTCCTAGTATCTAGTTGTTCTGGTGTGCAATGCTCTATAATGTTGTTTTGAAGGTAGGAATTGAAACAGTTTATGTCCGGAATATGAGGAGTCTGTAAATATTTTCACAGCTCTCTTTTTCACTCGTACAGTATACAGGTCCTCGATTGAAGGCAGGTTGGTAGTAATTGTTTTTTCTGCAGTCCTAATTACCCTCTGAAGCTGTGTCTGTCCTGTTGGGTTGCAAATCCAAACCAGACAGTTATAGAGGTGCAGATGACAGACTCAATAATTCCTCTGTAGAACTGTGTCAACAGCTCCTTGGGCAGTTTGAGCTTTCTGAGTTGGCACAGAAACAACATTCTTTGTTGTGCTTTTTTGATGATGTTTTTGATGTTAGGTGTCCATTTTAGGTCTTGTGATATGACAGAACCTAGAAATTTGACTGTATCTACTGTTGATAATGTGTTGTCTAGTATTGTAAGAGGTGGCAGTATGGGAAGGGTTCTCCTAAAGTCTACCACCATTTCTATGGTTTTGAGCATGTTCAGTTCCAGATTGTTCTGGTTACACCACGAGGCAAGTTGTATAACCTCCCATCTGTATGCAGATTCATGGTTGTCTCGAATGAGACCAATCACTGTTGTATCAACTGCAAACTTCAGTATTTTAATAGACGGATTGTTTGCAATGCAGTCATTGGTATATAGGGAGAAGAGAAGTGGAGAAAGCACACAGCCTTGGGAGGCCTGTGCTAATTGTACAGGTATCAGATGTGATTCTGCCTAGCTTCACCTGCTGCTTCCTGTCTGTTAGGAAGCTTATAATCCACTTATAAGTGTGTTCAGGTAACTAATTTATGGAGGAGGAAGAAATAATCCACAATACCATTATCTATGTAGGGAAGTGCTTTACTATTCTATTTATCAATAGTTTGAATACATGGAAAAAATGGAATCGTATTTGTAATTCCCAGAATTACAGAATGTGTACTGACATACACATCATGACAGTAAGGTTCTGGATTAATTTGACTATCCTATTTTGATCCTACGGACTGAAACAGCACAATTTCTTTTGTTCTTTATGCATTTTTTTCAACCCAGTGACTGAGAACTTGGCTGGACTACAATTTAATAAAATATCTCCTTTTCTTTATCTAGAAATTCTATGGAGATAACAAAAATAACAAAAGATAACAAAAAGCAGTTATTTGTATAAAGAACATTTTCATTATTAAGTACACTACTCAAAAGATATGTCTTTATTTTGTTACTTTGGTACTATTTTCCCACAGTTTAAGATCAAAGATGAAAGGCTTTTCTGAAAACTAGGAATATATATTTTGCTTGGATGGAGAAGAGTATTTGGAGTTTCACTGCCATTTTATGAGGATGGGGGCAAAGGTATTCAAGCTGCATTTCAAAGCAGCTTATCTAATTCCACCACTGAAACTGAACCAATATAAAATATGAAAAGCGGTTTTGCTTTGAAATTCACACTTTGGAATGGCTAGGCTAAGGGCTGTCTGACACTCAGGGATAAACAACTCGTCTCAAAATATTTAATCTCCACGCAGAGAAGTAGGCTTCAAAATCACACAAGCCAAATAGGAATCAATAAATTCAGATAATGTAATGATACTGGAAAAGAAATAATGGCCAGCTTACATTAAATTCATAACTCACATTAAAACCAGTTTGTTTTTTCAATGCTGATAAAAAGAAAAGTTGGGCTATAGCCAAATCATCTCTTTTGTTTAAAAAAAATCTGGCAGCACAAATGCAATAAAAGTCAGAACTAAGAACATGGATAGATCCATTCTAGGACAAAGTAAAATCAAACAGGCAGTAAAGAATTTTTATGAATCTTCTTTAGATTGCAGTTTAAAATATATTTAAATAGAAGGAAAGAAATAAAATATTACTGTAAATAATGTCCCAAGACATGAGATACTTACTGAGTGGAAAAAATCTTATGCAGAGACATGCAAATCATGCAATTAAAAAAAAAACTTCAGTCCCTAGCAAGTATGTTTAGCACTTAAATTAGTGTGCTTGGGTTTTGTTAAAAAAAAACACAGAGCACTTAATTCTCAAGCAGTTCTCTAATAGGTATGATGGAGACATACACGCGCATGCACACACACACACACACACACACACACACACACACCAAACCATATCCCTATCAATATTTACAAACAGTACAAAAACTATCACACATTAGGTTTAATTACAAAGATATCAACACAGTGAGGTGAGATAAAACATGACAATCAGAATGGTTTATGGTTTTGAACTTCCGGTTTGAGCTTCTTCAGAGACAGACTGAAACCTCATCTCTGTGAGGCTTCGATCTGTGCTCACCGCTGGAGCGCCCCAAGCCGGCTGGTTTCAGGGCTAAGCCACCCTGTAGAGGTGGTGAAGAGGGGGGAGACTGCCTGCAGGGTTGAGGAGAGCCACATCTCTCCTCCCCAGCTGGCCATTACTCCCTTTCCCGAAGGTGGTTGCAGCAGTGGTCAGAAACAGCCACCACAAAGAAGAACTCGACCAGAAAAGAATGTGCAGGAGGAAGATAAGAAGAGAAAGTTGTGATTGACCGGATCAAACAGCAAAAGCAACAAATAAGGTACCCTGGAATTAGAACTGTTAAAAAACAATAACATTGTTCCCTAAGAAGATTTTTAAGCTGTGAAGGAGAGAGAAAAGGGAAAAGATTTGGTTTTTTTTCCTCCTTTCCCTATACTGACAGCTAAGAGACTTAAGCAAGAAATTGGAAAAAAAAATCCACTTTGACATCAATAGGCATTTAATGCTGAAAATAAAAAGTCAAAGGGATAATAAAGATTTCTGGATAATTAAAAGCTTTTGAAAACAGGAAAGGAGAGAAAAAGAATAAAAGAGCAGGATCTGGAAGGGAGGAGACTGCCTGGAATTAAAAAAGAACTTACAGTAAAATCTCAACAAGACTTCCAAAAGATACATTCTAACTGAAATATCGCAACAAAAATCCCAGGAAGAGAAAGTCAAAAAAGAAATAAGAAGATATAACTCGGGACTATTTGGATTACTTGATGATTTCTGGATTCTTGGTTACTGTTTTGAATGACTAAAATCAATCGGGTGGTTGTTTAAAACTGTTTAAAATGGCCCCACTTTTAGAAGAACTGAAAATGGAACTTAAAAAGTACAAAGAAGATGCACAAGAAGGGAGAGGTTCTTTTGGTTTCATATTTCAGTTTTTAGAAATGGAGATTTGGAATTATCAGAAACAACAAGAAATGCCTGCAGAACAAGAAGATTGTGACAAAGAAGAAGCTATCTTTAATGAACAAGTAATCTTAGATGGGGGGGGAGGAAAGGGGGAAAAGAGAATGGAAACTTTAAGATTTGGAAAAACAACTCAAAAAAATAGAGTGAAAAATAAGTATAAAATCAGAAAGCAACAGAAGAGGGAAATGCAGAAGAGAGAATTAGAAGTAGAGAGACAAGGAGGGGAAAAGGGGAGGGAGAAGATGAGAGGGAAGAAAGAAAGGAAAAAAGTCATAAAGGACAGAAACAAAATACAGAGAAACAGGGCGTATTTAGAGATAATGGGTGAAAACCTAATGGATAAAGGGATTCTGCAAAGGTACATAAGATAGTATGGTTATATTAGAAACAGAAATAATTTTAGAAAATATGAAACAATGTATGATTAAAATGTCTGATAAAATAGCTATCGTAATTCAGTGGAATGCTTGTCAATAAATAAATGTAATAAAAGGTATAGTTAATGATTTATAAAACATATGTGAAGAGAAATAAGGGAAAAATTAATTATGGAGATTATATGTGTTTTTAAGGAAGTATGATATTTAATTGAAAAGAAGTGTTAAAGATGTTAAGATTATTAATGATAGAACTGAACTGGAATGGAATGAGGGTTTATAATTACATATATTTACAATCTTTTTTTTAAAGAATATAGTGTGTATTATAAGAATGTACTAAGTAGAATTTGACTGGAAGTTATGTATTATGTATTATATTGAAGGTCATAACCTTAAGGTATATATTGAAGTTTAAATAAGAGTTGAATGGATATAATTAAAAGATATAAAGGTGTCATACTCCAATTAATAACTACAGGAGAAAATTTGTTTAATGAGAAAAGATAATATGAAATTGAAACAGAACAGACAAAAGTATAATGATTTGAATTGAGATGAGATAATCAAAATAAAATAGAGAAAATTAAAAGAGGAGATAAACTATATAGAAAATGTAAAATAGTATAAATATGGAATAGAATACAAAAAGGAGCATGAAATTGAGTTTTGTGTCTATATAAAGAAGTTCAACCGGGACCATGCTATTTTCAAAAAAGATGTTTTACTTGTATTTTGTATGTGTGAAAACCCAAATAAAACTTTATTAAAAAAAAAGAATGGTTTATAGTTTATCATTTATGGTCAATGCATAAAATGGGAAAAACTTCTTTCCATTACAAACTTAATTGTCTTTTTTGAACATTTTGTCAGAACCATCTCAAGTGCTCCATGTACTGACCAAACAAAATCTTAAATTGCATTAAATGTTTCAGAATAAGAATTGAAAGAAATCTCTGCTTTCTCCTTCTTCAACTTAAGACTACAAAAATAAGCACAAACCCCATGATAAGTATTATCTGCTACTCATCTTATAGAAAAAAATAACCTTTGCATTTAAAAATGTCCCTATTGCAAATAATGGTGGTAAGTGTGCTTTTTGTACCCCAGCCTGTCTATATAAATAATCAAAGAATTGACTCCTAGCAAAAAAAGTACACAACAGTAAAGATTTAACTTCAATATAAATGCATTAATGTGAACAAAAGTATATTTCTCTGCTCCAAAGCTCAACAAAATTAGTCAACATAGTTTTTACAGTTACAATCTAAAAATTGAACACCTTAGCAATATCTATAATGCACATGCATCTGTAATGTATCTGGTCATTTGCCAGGAAAATAAAGTATAACATACATCCAATATGGCAAGAAAAAAAAAAACATTAAGCTTATCTATCAGGGAGTCAGTGACATTTCTGCTATGGAAAATGTTTTTCACAATATGAATAAAAATTCTTAACTGACTTTTCCTTGTTCCTATCATAATTTTCTCCTTAACTGTTCTAACTAATAGTACAAAACAGTAGTAGTAAAATAATTACAGGATGTTACGAGAGAGAAAGAGAGAGAGAGAGAGAGAGAGAGAGAGAGACCTATGTAGACAGAAATGTACCCATTTTATTTCCACTTTTTCTTAATAGCCCACAGCAGATGTCAACACTTAAGAGATGAAGAGATTATTGAAAGAGGAAGAGAAGTATCTAGATACCTCTATTCATAGGCAAAGCAAATACTGCAAATCCATTCAAGATGGGATATTTTGAAGCTCCCTGCAGCAAAGTCTGCACAAAGGCAGAGTGGTAGGATTAGAAGCAGCCCCGCACCCAAGATCCCACACAGGATGAAAGTCATTAACCACAATAGGAATTGCCCAACACCCTTTCATAACACAAGCCCCTTCATTGTACCACCTCAGAGCAGTCCAAACTTCAAAGTCACAGAAACCTTGGCACTGATAAACAATAAACCAGAAGTTGACCAGATTAGCTTAGACAAACACCTAAGATTTGCATTTCCTCTTTTGCCTATAGAGCCAATTATGACTGCTACATAACCCATACATGACCCCATAGAAATCTGACAACAGCCAATAGAGTGATAAAGGACATGTTCTTACAGAGGAACAGAAAGTTCAAATACAAAGCCCAAAAAAGTATAATCCCTCCCACTCTTAATTCCATTTTGTCAGCAGCACCAGAACCACAAACCGTGGTGGTTCTGTTCACCAATAAATGGACCGTCTTTTCAATCAACTACCAGCCTCCATTTTGTTTCCAGTGCCTTTCTCCTGGCTTGAAACTGAACCAGATGGACAGTTCTTCCAACAGCTGATTCAGCTTCAGTAGATAATACTTGCAAAATGTTTTGTATATCCCTTGCATTTTTCAAAAGGCAGTGTAGAACCTTGCTTAAAACAATGGTAAACCAGAACCAAACCAAGATAATCTTTATTCATTGAGGTTGCATCTCCAATCACTCTATCTTGATTTGCTGGTATTTGTAATTACTTTTTTCTTTCGCAGAACTTCATTAATATTTTAAGAACATTTTAGAGGTAGAAGAAAGAAAATTCTGCTAAATGTTATAGTAATTAACTGTGGAAGAAAATTTACTTCTTCAAAAAATGTAACTTTCTTTTACTTATATGTGTTTGTATGGTTTTTTTTTTTTCTCTCTCTTACACACACACACACACACACACACACACAAAAGTACACCTGAATGATGCCAAAAGGTTTTAATCATTGTCTTAACATATTGCCAGACATGGACCTGCTGATCTTATTCTGAAGATGACAATAAAAGCTTCATTTTGGACATTATCTGAAGCTACACTCATTCAGAAAATAGGGTGCTTTATAAAGCTCGAAGATTAAGAAAAAACAAAAAACATTTCCAGTGCCTGATTGTAAATATGTTAGATGTGGAAGAGGCTGAACATATACTTGCAAATCAAGACATTTACCCTCTCTTGATCATATAGATTTTGAATGTGTTAAAATGTGAAGAAGACAATTCATTAAATACCATTCAACTATTTCAAAATGACATCCACAACATTTTTCTTTAAGATAGTTCATTAAAAAAAAGTGAAGATGAAGAAAATAATACCATGCTATAGAACATCTGACAGCTAATAAACGAGCATCTTCAAAGCTTCCTCCAAGCAGGTTCTTGAAGTGATCGCTGCTGAACAGATACTTGTATTACAGAACTCAAGGGGAAATACAGTATTCACTCAGCTAACCTTAGCGCAAAAGTGATTTTCAAAGCTAGATGCACTCCGCTCTAGCCATACATCAAAGAACTTTAGTGGGAGAAATGTATCCAAGAGAACGAGTCTCTTAAATAAATATTAAATATTTATTAATATTAATATTAATAATTTATACTGGTAGTACTTTATTGAAGCTAGATTTAGCTTCTATAAAGCTAGTACTGTGTATGTGTATGTGTGTGTGCTGCTAGTACCGTTTTCCTTTATGGGAGGAACAAAAGGCAATAGACCTGTGCAAACACATCACAGCATTGTCCTATGATGAGTATGTGAACAGAAACATTTGGTGTTGAAAAGGGATGCTCTTAAGGGAGATGGGCAAGCCATCTTTTCATGCTGCAATTGTTTTCATATTTATTTTAAAGATATATAAACCATCCCACTCACAATTTGCAAGCAATATAAATAAATAACTTCAAAATTGAACACAATAAAAAAATCTAACATATAATCACAAAGGAGTTAGTGCCAAATCTAAATCACTGGATTAGCTAAAATTACTTATAACTACACAGGCAAAAAAACCCATATCTTTTGTTCACTATTGAACAAGTTTCTTCCTATAGAAACACCAGGTGTAAATGAAGTAGTAACCATAAAAATAACGTGGAAAACACCCCCCCCCCCCCACACACACACACTTTTACAGCATTTTACAGCATAAATTTGGAAATAATGTGTTGCACTGATATTCTACCTTTCTTCAGAGAGTTGAAAATGTACATATTTCTTTCTTCTTATATTGTGGTTCAAATTTATCTACTTTATCAAATTGTACAACCAATTTATCTACTTTATCAAATTGTACAATCATGTTTCAGTCAGGATTTAAACCTGAGCCTCCCCAGTCCAACTCTCTAACCATTTTATCACAATGGACACACAATGCTTCTAGGTGCATTTTTGGGAAAGTAAAAAGTTTTTAAAATCCTAGGTTCATTAGCCAAGCTAAAATTTGAAGGGATATCACCTCTATGAGCAAAATGCATTAATTTTCACCACTTCATCAGTTTGCTTCTTGCCTTCTCTGGACCTGAAACTCAATAATTACATATTAAATAATTAAAGTTCAGTAAGACACATAATGAATATTTTACCTTATTTGCACAGTAAAGTATTGTTCTGTTCCTTTCGCATTATGGAAAAATCAGAATTGGTCTGAAAATATTTTCGTAGTATTTTAAGTCACCCAGAATTGTTTGGAAAATACAATTAAATTAAAATTTCTCAGATTTTGTTTGTTTTAAGGAATGTCAGCTACAGATTAAATAATATATCAGTTTTGCATTTTTCACATATATTTTACAAAACTTTTCATCCTGTCCATCAAAAATATGTTTATTTTGATTATTTTTTTTAAAAAAGGGAAATTCTTACATTTGTATTAGCATAGACTTACTGTATTTTTTCGTTGCACAGTGCCCTAATCTTCTGCCTCATTTATCCTCAAAGTATGTAATGTAAATTAACAGAAGCAGTGCTTTTGACCTTATAAGTGCTACAGTATATCTGACATGATAATCTTTTTCAACCGAGTGCCCTTCAGATCAGTTAGACTTCAACTGACATAATCCTTTGCTAAATTAATGCTGATTGGGAGATTATGGGAATTCAATACAGGTGCAAAACACTCTTCTGCACAAGTGTAATTGCTTCAAGGCACACTCTTTTATGCAGTTGTGGGTTGATGACAAATATTTTTCAATCATTTATTTGGCAATCTCAAGCAATTACAAATGGAAAGGAAGTATTAGTGTAAGGTAGTGTTTGGTGCAACAATTATGGAAACGAATAATATCAATCTACTTGGGGATTTTTCCATGTGAAATGGCCCAGATGCTGTAAAAGGTGCCCTAGGTTTTCCCTTAGTATCAGTTAAGAAAACAGAAATAAATAATTTGTCAAAGACTGACAGAAGTGCCCTTATATAATCCCAGCTGTCTAATCGTGTGGACAACTGATGTTCATACAGTGGAGATACAGAAATCAGCAATGGCATCTCATTTGCCCATTGCATCTACAACAATGCAACTGTTTAAAAATGTTGTTCCTGATAAAGTAGCTTTTTGAGTTCCCAGCCTCTATAACTTTGTCCTTACATTGTTTTTATGAAAGGTAGGACTATTGATATTTAATTCTTTATTGTATGCTAAAATATTCACCAGGTATCTATCGGAAAATATTACAGGTGCACTAAATGACTTCTGTGAAAATTATGAACTCAGCCAATGAGGTAAAGCCCATCTCCAGGAATTTTTTCACAGTGAATTCAGAATTTCTTTCCCAGCCACAAGTCAAAAACCATTCAAGCAATAGCTATTATCAAAGCTAAAAGTTCTAATGTGCATTAGATCATTTTTAGTTTGCCACTAGTTGTAGAAACTGGCCAATTGCCACAAAAGTCCCATTACATTTCTTCGTACTCTGAAACACAACAAGGCAATTCAGCCAATGTTGGGATCAGGAAAGAAAAATTCCCAATTAACTCCATAAACAACTAGGATGATTCTTGGATGCAGGTAACCACAATGGCCATCTAACAAATACATCTAATTCTGTTTCTCTGCAGGAAGACTGTGTAGGGAAAAGTTTATATTAACATATACATCCCTAGCAGTTCCCTTGTTACATTTCATGGTTACAGGTATTGACATTCAGTGTTGAGTGGAACATTTTAGCAACATACGAACCAACTTAGTCCATCAACAATGTATGATTTTGCCAACATTGCACAACCAAAGAAACCTGAGATCAATATGGAACTAATTATAATTACTCTTTACCTAAGAACAAAAAAATATCCAGGTTATATCTAATTTATGAAGCAATGAAGAAAGTATAGCATAACTATTTGAATACTTAATAATATTGATACTTTTTAAAGAATTAGTCCAAATAATTCATTTAATAAGTAGATTTAGAAGACCTAATACATGCTAAACTCAGTTTAAAGAGAATTTACAATGCTTCCTAAAAAGAATCAGAACTGGACATCAAATATTTTCCAGTACAGAGAAAATGTGACATAAAGATAGAAGAAATAGGTAGATTTGCATTGTTATGTTGTAGGAAGTAGTCACATTAAAAAGTGACTGGTAGATGCACAGTCAGACATTAAAGGATGTGATCTAATGTTATCTGTAATTCCATGTCCTAAGTATAGACTAGGGGATTTATCAGTTAATAATTAAAACCTTATTATAAATAGTTATAAACATGAAGTATTTGCTTAATAATAATATCTAAATTATGACACAAACCAGGGTTTATCTTGGTGTTTGTTTGTTTATGGAATTCATGTGCCTACATTTCAGTTTCTACTTAGTTCTCCATGATAAGATTTTCTTTTTTAAAAAACATTATAAATGAATGAAATTAATTCACTGAAAATTGGCACTGCTTTTCATTAAGGATATGTAAAACACAAAAGTTCATTCCCAGCACATTCAGAAAAAGAAAGGAATTGGCTGATCTGAATATCCTAGAGAAGACACATTTCTTGATGCACATCCTCTAGAACAAGGGTCTTCAAACTTGGCAGATTTAGGACTTGTGGACTTCAACTCCCAGAATTCCTGAGCTAACATGACTGGAGGGGGAATTGTGGGAGTTGAAGTCCACAAGTCTTAAAGCTGTCAACTTTGAAGACACTTGCTCTAGAATAAGAAATGATTTGTGGTATTCTGGGGATTGTCTGGCCCCAAAATAGGAAAAACGAAACTTCCATATTAGAAGCACAAACACTTCAGACATTGTCAGCCCTTCAAGGTAGATCAGACTCAAAAAAAAAAAATCAAAGTTCTGAATGCTAATATTACTTTTATTAGTCAGAATATGCTACCCTCTTTCTCTCGTTGACTTTGCTTGTCAGAAGGTCGCAAAATATGATCACATGACCCCAGGATACTTCAGCCATCATGAATATGAACCAGTTGTCAAGCATCTGAATATAAATCATGTGACCATGGGGATGCTGCAACTGTCAAATGTATGGAAAAATGGTCATGCGTCACTTTTTTCAGTGCCATTGTAACTTCAAATGGTCACTAAATGGACTGTTGTAAGTCAAGGACTACCTCAATGAACAAGACCCTTAGTATAATGCAGTGAGCAGTAGGAACATCCTTGAGGAATCAGAGGAAAAGGTGCAACAAACATAGTGATCAGATAAAAGAAATTAGAGTCTGAAGCAGAAATGTAATTTGAGAAAGCATCTTTAGACTTGACATTCCCTAGTTCTCAGAAAGATAGTAGGAAATAGTAATCTCAAGTGTCCAAGTCCCCAGGTTCAATATACAGTTGGTATTTTTTTTATTCAATCCTGAGGCATGGCACAAATGAATAACTGACATTTGAAAAGTCAGTGCTGGGAGCAACTGCTTTCCAGCCAGGGGTGGGATTCTACCAGTTCGCAGCTATTTGCTAGAATCGGTTGTTAACATTCTAAGCAGTTCAGAGAACCAGTTGTTAGAAGAAATTACTGGCCTAATCCTGTAAGGAAGGTAGGAAGGAAACATTCTGGTGTTGCTTACAGAAACCGCCTCTCCATTAACCCTTATTACATTCTTGGCAGGACTAAACTTTCTATCTCTGGAACTTCTCTGGAGTTTTTTTTTTCCTCCTTTGCTGGTACTTTGCTTGTGTGGAGTGACCATTCAAAGTTACAATGGCACTGAAAAAAGTGACTTATGATAACTTTTCACACTTACGACTGTTGCAGCATCCCCACAGTCATGAGAGGCCAGGCGAGGAGATGCATGCCTCAATGTGAGTGATATTGAGTTGGCCACGTCCAGCTGCCTCCTCCACTTGATCCAAGAGCATGAAGAATGGAGCTTAGGCAGTGGTAGGATTCAAAAAATTTTACTACCAGTTTTATGGGTGTGGCTTGGTGGGCATAGCTTGGCTTGGTGGGTGTGGCTTGGTGGACATGGCAGGGGAAGGATACTATAAAATACCCATTCCCTCCCCACCCCACTAACCTGCTTTGCAGCTCTGTTCTGTGCAGGGCAAAAAAGAAGACCCAGCCAATCAGCTGGGACTCGGGAGACAGAGAGTAGATGGGGTGGGGCCAGTAAGAGGTGGTATTTGCTGGTTCTCTGAACTGCTCAAAATTTCCACTACTGATTCTTCAGAACTAGTCAGAACCTGCTGAATACCACCTCTGAGCTTAGATAAGTTCAGAGAAGAGGTGCAAGGCTACTCAGGAGAAGAACACACCACTCCCTTGCAAGGAACACCTGGAGTGGATTGACTTAAGGAGAAACCATGTGGAGTTAGTCTTACACTCCCCCAGATTTGACTCGTGCCTTTTGCCTTTTATCTTGCTTAGCCTTGAAGACTGTCTTTTGCCTTTTTTGCCTTGCCTAGAAACTGCCTTTTGTTTTGTGCCTTGGCTTTGCCTTGTGGACTATAGTTTGACTCATGGATTCACTTAGCTGGGTGGACAGGACTTGGGACCCTGGACATTGCTTTGTAAGTGTGTTCCTGCTCTGTGGACTTTCTTTGTTATATACAGGCTGTTGTTTGGAGGACTGAGGATAGCTGCCTTGAGGGTAACATGGGATGGAGCCTTACCTATCATTGGAGGGTTGTTTGTTGGAACATTTACTTGGAGTATTAAAGGATTCTCTAGCAGTCTGCCTTGGCTTGACAAACTGGGTCATAACAGCCAGATTGTTACTCAATAGCATAAAGAGGATATTGTTACACTGATAATGATGCAATAGTTGGTGTCCACATTGGATTTTCGTAAGTTGTAGGCAATATCATTTGATGATAATGTCCTCCTATATTGATGAGTGAAGGAAGAATTAAATAAAGCTATAACTGATTAATCTGAGTGAAGGTTTATTGGGTTTTATATTCTGGGTTCTATTTCCGTAAACCAGCCAGAGTCATCATAAATAAGTTGGGCAGCCACATAAAATTTCTTAATAAATGAATAAAAAATAAATTGGTCCCCTTGCCTCTTCTTCCCTTGTAAAAAAAAAAAAGTTCTGATTTTAATACATTTAAACAAATTAAATCCTTGCAATGGCTCTAGAAGTGTGTTTGGATAAGCATATAAAGAGATAATAAATGCCTGTAGTCTGATGCCTGCAGTTAGACAAGAACACTAAAACCATCTATCAAAATTTGTCAATAGTATTTCAATCAACAGGAGAGCTTACAGCTTACAGCTGCTATTCAGATGCTGAATGGGATAAATCAATGGTAAATTTCGGAATTGCTCTGGGGACTCTATTTAACTTTAGGTTGTGCACCTTTAATCTCAGGCTACTCATGTCTTCTACAACTTCCCAAACCATTCCTACCACCATTTTTTTGCATTTTCAACAGGAATTATAAATCTCATTTTTCTATATTTCTACTTTGAAAAGCAATAGAAGTGAGACTAGTAAGAAATATGTAATAATCCAAAGTATTATTTTGGAGTTCCACTTTTTAGAAGTGGTCTAATTTGCTTTGGAATAAACCAAAGGCAATCTAGTTTGATTCTTCTAGAAAAAAGATTTATTCAAACCATTTTTCATTCATTCTATTATCTACTTCGGCAGAAATAAAAAATGGCATACACACACACACACACACACACACACACACATATGTATGTATGTATGTATGTATGTATAAAATGTATCAACTGGGTAGAAAAAACGAACTTTCACAGAAGCTTGTCTTTTATGATGGCTTCAAACATGCCAAGATTTAAGCAATAACAGCGTACAGATTTTTGAGTTATGTACTTTAAAATCTATTTTAATGGATACAGTTTAACCATCCAAATATCCATTTCCTTAAATTTGCTATAAATCCAAGTCCTTCTTGTGAACAATATTCAAGCCATATTTCAGAGATATTAATTGAAAGGATTCATAGAGAATGAATGTACTTTTTAAAATTCATGATACTGATATTTGGGAGGTTCAAAGTACTTGCAATATAAACACATAAAATTCAGAATGCAATTTAATTTTTTAATGACAAGTCACCAACAAATTCTAATGTGACAGTTAAAGAAAGCAAGAGAGCTCAAATTTTAGAGCAAAAGAGTACAATTTGTACTCATAAGCATACTGTGTCAGGAGATAAAAAGCTATCATAGCAAATCAAAGGAACTAACAGCTCACCATTTTTCAAAATATGCTGACTAGGATTTTTTTTTAAAAAAAAAAAACCCTTCAGTGGCACAAAAATGCACATTCCCACCTTCACAAACCTGAAATTAGACTGGTTCTGCTTTTATGATTGCCCAACATATTCTAATTGGAAGAACAATATGGCAGACATTTGAGATAGGTCAGATCAATTTTTCCACTAGCGTAGGTTTCTCTAATAATTCTGGATAATTCATACTTTCTGGAAGGTCAGTTCTAAATTCCCATGTTATAACAATGGAATTGAACATTCTCTCTATTGTTTACCCTCCCTTTCTCACAGCATGTCCCAAAAGCCTAATTTTTGAAAAGCACCGTCATGGTTCCCCAATTACATCACTGATAAAAATCATACAGCCATAAGATTCCTTAATCAGCCTCCAAAGATTTTATTGTTGGCTTCTCTAAACCATTTCTTTTTTTTTTCTGTTTTAAGCCATTTTAATTGGAGTTATTGGAGATGGGAATTAAGGGACCAGATAACCAGGGGGGCCCTGGGGTGCAAACAAAGCCATGTCAAATAATACATATCATAAAACTTCTATTAACATGGTCAATTAAAAGTGGATTTCATGACAAGGTTTCCTTTATGCCATTAGCTTCAGACCTCCATCACGTCCTTTTTGCCTGTCTCTTGACCCTCTAGGGTGTTTGGCCTCCATGTCAGCCCAAGTTATGTTGCCATTGGCCAGGTCGCCCACCAGGACTGGCAGCTCTGAGGTCTTGGCCTGTATCTGCCGCATGGAATCGAGATCTCTTAAGATGGCTGTGTGAGGGGTTTTGTTGATGGTGTCAAAGTCAAATGTAACCCCCAACGACACCCCGATTTCATCCGTCCTCACATACTGCCAGCCAATGCATCCAGAAGAATCATCCACTTTGTGGGAGACCCCATTTCTGGTCAGAGCTTCAGAGAGTTCCTTCATAAATGGAATGAATTTCTGGTTCTGACTCAAAGGAAGGATGGAGCATTTAAATGGAGCCACCACAGCAGGAAAGATGAAGAATGTTCGCTGTTCATCTCCCTCCCTGATGCAGAATGTATGCTCAAATATCATGTACATAATTCTTCCAAGCCCAAAGGAAGGTTCAATCATGTTGGGGACAATCTCTTCCACATGCAAGGTTTTTCTGGAATATCTTCATGTTGATCATGTTCTTTGTTACCTGAAACGTTTTCCCTTCTGTCTCAATTATAAATTCCCCTTGTGTCTCCATCTCACTGATGTAACACTCATCACAGATGGCAAGATACTCCAGCACCAGCTTGGCATCCTTCTTGCATACCTTCCCTATGTCTCCCTTGTTGGCTTCAAACTGAACCATGTTGGTGATTCTCGGCTCCTTCAAAGGCTTCTCAGCAACAAGAGGTGGCTTTGGCATGGCAGGAGAGGTCATAGCAGGAACGATCAGTGCAGCCAACAATTTCAATTCAACCATAGGAGGTTTTGGACTCTGTATCCCAGCAGCCACAGGCGTAATGAGCCATCTTGTTCTCCATGTGCTGCCGGAAATGAAGCTTCTCTGGAGACATGTCAAATTTGATGAGGTAGAGACATCAGCTTCTGTAAATGGGCCTTCAGGAGGTGATCAGCTTGGAAGCATTCTCCACTTTTTACATCTTTCACCAAGAAGTCTGCAAATTTGTACACATGTCCAGAGGTCTTCAGAGCAGCTTCAGGCATAAGCATGGTGCAATCTATCTCAAAAATCTGCTCTTCCTGGATGAAGTGCTACCTCCAGGCTTGTATTATATTGTTCTTCAAAGCACAACCCACAGGACCAAAGTCATACAGGCCACTCACTCCTCCATAAATAGAAAATGCTTGGTCATAGAAAAATCTCCATCTCAAGGTATCTTCTATTTTAACCCTGTCCACACATTCTTATGCTGCAAAGCCAGCTCCTTGGCTTCTAGGATTCTCTTCTGAGCTTTGAGTTCAGCCACAGCTTTGTCCACATCCATCTGAGAAGCCTTCTCATCCTTCAACTTTCAAACAAGCTCTCCCTGCTGCTTCACCTCCTGCCTGAGCAGCGTCAGGAGCACTTCGGCGGCAGGTCTGTCCATGCTGGCACCAATACCAGGGCCTGGATCTGGTGGGGTTGGGTGGTGAGAGCAAGGCCCAGGACTGGTGGTGGTGGAGGAGAGGCAGACCACGTGGAGTGAGGCACCAGGCAGGAGAGTGGCCAGAAGGCAGCCGAGGGCAGGCAGGCGGGCCAAGGGGCAGGCGCGGCCGAGGGCAGGCAGGAGGGCTGAGGGGCAGGCATGGACTCTCACATGATGAAATCGCAGCCAGTGCAACCTCATCAGCTCTGCCTCAACCATTTCTTTATGTGTCCAGAGATTGTATGAGCACTGCACTGTGGAAGTCATCTATTATTGGTGCAACACTCAGAAGCTGTAATATAGAACCTGAGATCATCTTAAGCTTCATACCTAATTTCATACCTAATTTCACACATCCAGAACGGACACTGTATTACTAGAACTTAGCTTGACAAGTTTTAATATATTTAGTTTGTGGTTCAATCCTAAATTTGCACACAAAAAAGTTCAGTTGAATTTAGCGGAAGGCATTTGCTACCCAGAACATTAGAAATGCAGTGAATCCTTAGGGTACAAATACAATGTGAAATTGCTACAAAATATCAAATGCAAATGTTTAGTTTTCTAGCAATAGAAAAAAAAATTGAGAATTGTTGATCTATCATTATATATAATGAAGGGGAATCGATAACAATAGCAATAGCACTTAGATGTCTATACTGCTCCATACTGCTTTACAGCATTCTCTGAGTGGTTTACAGTGTCAGCATATTGCCCCCAACAATCTGGGTTCTCATTTTACTGACCTTGGAAGGATGGAAAGCTAAGTCAACCTTGAGCCTCCTCAGGACTGAATTCCAGATTGTGGGCAGAGTTAGCATGCAAAACTGCATTCTAACCACTGGACCACCAAGGCAGATCTAGAATATCAAGAAAAAAGGGTGGAAAAATAATCTGAATTTCTTTTAGGTTATTTCAATTTTACTCTCTGACACTGACATTTCTGCAATTTTTGTAAGAAATTCTGAGTCAGGTGCCAAAATAATTTGGTCAGTCATAAATCTATGAAACTTGATTTGAGCTGAGAGAAGATAATATTAGCTACTCTGCTTTGGGCATCTAAGTACCCTAAACTAGAAGCATAAAGAATACTACTACTACTACTACTACTACTACTACTACTACTACATCTGTCACTAATCACAATCAAATTGGAAACTATATGTAAGCTATTTCTCTCCATTTTTAAAAAAAATGTTATTTGGCTGTAAAAGATGCCCATTAATATTAACTCTGAACATGACAATGAATCAATGTAAAACCTAATTATTACTTCATATCTGTGATCATACTGACTAGGTAAATTTTACATTTTGAAATTTTTTCTCTTATCTCCAAAGTAAAGAATGCTTCCAAATTTCAGCAAACAAAAAAAAAAATATTCAGCCCAGAAGAAACCAAGGTCATTTCAAAACTAAATTTGTAGAAAAGCTATTGCATAAAATCTCCCTTTACATTGTTGGGACACAAGGTAAAGTGTGCATTAAAGAAATTATTTTTTCCAATCCCATTTTGGATATAATATTCTAACACTAACTATAAAACTCCCAATATTTTAAAGCAAACTTTTGAAATGAGTGCTTGGGTAAAAGATAACTTCGTGCTATGGCATAATTGGTTCTTTAGTAAATCCTTCTAAAAGATGGGGGGGTTCTGCACTTCTTACCTTCTTCTATTGAAAATACATTTATTCACTGGCTTATGTTGTGGTTAATCAAAATATGAAGCTCAAAAAATTCAGATGGAAAAGTCAGCCACCTTGGACTATAATAAACTAGATATAATAAACATGAAACAACAGCATCATTTGACCATACTAATAAAGGAATGATGCTAACAAGGCAAAATTATTTTCATAGGTTGATCCCTCTTTCCTAATTCTAGCTGATGTTTTTAACTTTCTTACTCTGAGGAGATCTATAAGCTAGTCAAAGTTCATTGAAATTGGAGTTGCCTAAATAAGGCAACTAAATAAACAAGGCAGCTATATGCATAAACAAACAAGCAAACTAACAAAGCATTGTTTTACTATTATTAAAGACTCTTGCCACTAGGTATATCCTATTTTCCTTCTCTCTGTGTGTCTCTGTGTCTCTGTCTGTCTCTGTCTCTCTCTGTGTGTCTCTGTCTCTGTCTCTCTCTCTCTCATCAAAATATAGCACCTATAAAAAAAACTATCCCTCCTTTCTCTCCCTTCTTTCCTTCTGCTTAACCTGCTTCAGCCTGAATTTGAGGGACTTCAGTTCTTTGATTTCTTAGATAGGAAGTTTCAAATGCATGCTTTGTAATTTGCCACCACCTATTTCTTTTTCTTCCTGTATTTTCTGCTACTCTCTTAGTAAACATTTTTTGGCCATTTCTTCCTGTATTCCTGCATGAATGTTTTCCCATCTACATTAAACTCTAGATAAGTTATAGTGGTTCAAACACCAGAGAAACAAAGGCACTGAAGAACAATGATCAAGAAAGAATTTTCCTTCAAACTCACTCATGTATTCAGAGCACAACTCTCTGTTTTAAATCACTTGAATTAAAGTAGAAATGGGGAGCATGTAGTCAGCAGATGTTGCTGAACTACTAATTCCCCTGGCAGCCTCAACAGTGTTTGTCTTTTTGATGCTAGTGCTCCACTGTCAGCAGAGGCAAATATGGGTGGATCAGAAGGCTTATCATGAACAGACAGGGAAACTCTAGAGACAGAATGTTCAAACTTCTACCAGTCCGCAGACACACAGTCAACATGTGGGAAAGGAAAAAAAAAATATTCACATCACTGTTAGACTTGGGAAGAACCGAGGAGGATGTGGTGATGGTGGTAGTGGAGGTGGAGGAGGAGGAAGGAGAAGGAGGGAATGGGAAGACATTCTGTCCTGCTTGGAAGGACAGTCCACAACTCCACAACTCACTCCACAACTTCTTATAACACTTTCTAACAGCCATCTCTTCTAATATAAAGCCTCATTGCTGTAACTTTATCCAGAAGAGATTTTAGAAAATCTGATGTATTACTTTAATTTCTTACATAGTAAGAAATTGCTGTTCTTATTATTTGTCTCCTTCCATCTTTGAGATGTCTATATGCTATTTTCAAAGTTTCCTGATTATAAGAAAGAGGCTGTGCCTATAAGAGAGAAGTTTACAATAACTTCTGAGTGCTAATGGAAAATGAAAGCTAAGGAATTTCAAAGTATAAAATTTATTATCGTTTTAGTTGCCACAATTCAGACACTAAGTTCGTTACATTGACTTTACTAAAGCTTAGGTATCACAGCTCAAGATCAAAGGAATAGCATCTGAAAGTCTAGATTATTTATTGACCACCATTGGTATTCTAATCTTGTCCATATTTTTGAAATGAATCATTAGCTCAGGATTCACAATACACAATCATTTTTTCCAGGCTAGCAAAATGATAGCATTAATTGGTAAACATTTGTGCTTTGTTGTGTGTGGTCTTTATGGATTCACCAATAATGTTTATAAAAAGGAGGTTATTTTGTAAAGGGTGTAATGTTTACAACTTTCTACCACTGCTATATAATATATATATTTCCAGTTTAATTTTGTGTTTAATTGGATGGCATGACAGGCTGGAAGAGAAAATAACTTATGTATTTCCTAATAAATCAATATCATTATTTACTGTAAATACTGTAAAAATCATTGCATTTTAGTAGGATAGATCTGCTTTATTGTGACTGCTGTTTTTTAAGGTTATATTTTATTGTTAATCACTACAGTGATATATTATACTTCATTTCTTTTTTCTGTTGCATTCTTTTCATTTTTAAGCACTTTTATGAATAGTTTTGTATATATTTGCATTATCAGTATCTTTCTGTTTGGTCTTTTTTTTCCCCTACAAAAAGCATTTTTTTTAAAAAAATGAGTATGTTTCATATACTTGGGGCAAAAATCTACTGTTGCCTTGTGTACGCCTCTGTTACACAGTGATGTATTTTCCTCCCCTTTTTTCTCATGCCAGCCCTTCCCCTACAGCAACCCAGAATGTGCTCAGGAGGTCTTCCTGTATTTCAGAGCAGAATTTGTATGAAAGTTGCAAGAAAGGCTCCCTTTCTTGGTCCAACTGATAGAAGCTGTAGATTTGATTCCATAGAGATTTCCCCCATAAGAAAAATCCACAGGCTCAGCATGAAGTATGATACCATGGTATAGATGTAGAAATACCTCCATTTGAAAATGCAACTCTTTGAGAGACACTTTGGGAAGTTTATTGCTGCCTATTGTAAGTTTCCAGGAAATATATTCTCAACAAAAAAAATTCTCTGTCACAAATTAGCATGAGAGACTTGAGTGATTTCTTCTTCATCTTCTTGTTTTAGACTTGTTATTCTATTCAAATGTTATTGTGCTCAATATAATAAAGCTTGAAATATACTGATCATCATATATTTTACATTTCTGAAATAAATCAGGAAACATTGTTTAGAATGGGTAAAGAGGTAGGGGCTGGGACAAAGCACAGGTGTTCATTACTAGTTTTTTTTTTTCTTTTCTGATCAGCAGGTACTCTGTGAACCACTTCTGAAATAAGATACCAGTTATTTCATTTTTTTTAAAGAGGTATTAAAAACATGTTTCCTGGGGCCATTGTTTCTGTTTATTTCAGTACTTACATTGAGTCATTAACCCTTTCCATGTTCCTTTTTTGAGTTACAATGGTCTATTGAAACTTCTAGCTATGCGCTGGAATGCCAGCTATGTACTGAACTGTGCTCAGGAGTAAGCAATTATTTTGAGAATCCTGAAAAGGAAGTAGGATAAGCGATTAACCCAGGCATAGGCCTGCTTTCAACTTCTGTTCCCATCAGTCATAGCCTAAAGCAGCAGTTGCCAACCAGTGGGCCATGGCCCACTGGTGGGCTGTGAGAAAATTTTGGTGGGCCACAGAGAAATCTCACCCCCAGAGCACCCCTCCAAAGCAATTAATCCAGGCTGCGCAGAAACACAAGGCTGTGCCTCCCACATGGCCCATGGGAACCTGCCCCGCCCACTCACTCCTTTTTTATAAAAAATTCAATATTTATATAAATATTTATAATATTTACATACAAGCCATGTCCAGCCAGTCACGTGACCACCAAGCCACACCTACAAATTAGAGCATGGCCACAGAACCAGTTAGTGGTCCCTGGGATCCAAAATTATGAGTTTGGTGGTCCCTGAGGTCCAAAAGATTGGAGACCCCTGGCCTAAAGGATTAATAATACCAGATTTCTAAAAGGATCTATATCAGTGGTGGTATGTTACTGGTTCAGACTGGTTCACCTGAACCAGTAGTAAAAAAAGCCGAGATCAGCTGAGAGGAGGAAAAAACTCCTCTGACAATCAGCTGAGAGGAAAAAGTAGAGAAAAGTGCAGGATCAGCCCTCCCACCCACCCTGCACTTTTCTCTTCTTTATTCTCTCAACTGATTGGTGCTGCAGATCTCAGCTGGTGTGGGGAAAGCTGCATCCCGGCGTTAGGCAAAGCATGATTACCAAGCCATGCCCACCAAGCCACCCCCACCAAACCTATGGTAAAACAATTTGAATCCCACCACTGATCTAGATTGCCAATCTGCTCACTAAAATATTGTATTGTGGCTGAACTGTTCAATATAAGAGCTACACAAAAGGCAAAGCAGAAAGGCACCAAATCTTCCTTTTAGTAGATAGGTATGCTCATTCTGTTTATTTCAGAAGTCAATTCTATAGAGAGTAGTCAAATACTTCAGGGGAACTTGCAAGCATATAAGAAGGCTAATAAAATCATTTCCAGTTGTTTTATCACAACATCTAAACCTCATAAATGCATTTGTTTTTGAATGCCAAGATTCCATCTGATGATCATAGCTAAGAGCATCGGGGATTTCTCTTCTATTTCTTAGTAGATTGTGGAACCTATTCTAAGAGAATCTATAAATTTATTTTTGAATGGCTGTAAAAATCTATATGCATGGGCTTACATCCTATTGCACTAGCAGATGTTTGAAAGTCAGAAACTAATTAACTGACAAGTTTTCAAAAGTTCAAAAGAAATCAAGTTGATGAGCATATCAGACAGGACCTTTTATGTGCAAGATCAACAAAAAAGAAGTTGCCACTTTCCCTAGTCAGTTTTAAATTCATGACTGAAAAAAACATTTAGCTGAACTTTTTAAATAAATCTTATTATTATTTTATGGAATGTTTTATTTGTGAAATGCTTGTATTGAATTATTCTATAACATCCACAGTGTTTGAATACCTTAGTGGACACAGAGAGAGAGAGTTATTTAAACATCTGAGTGTATTTACCAATTTTGCTTAGGATTACTATAAAATGTTCCTATAAACTGCTTGAATTCAAGGATTTGGTGAAATAAGATATGGATATAAGATTTAATTACAACAATGTGGAACCTGTTGGTGATCACAGCCCATTCTCAGTTGTTATTTATTTTGAAAATTATGGGAAGCAGTTCTTAAATATTACTTTGGAAGAATCTATCATCTATCTATCTATCTATCTATCTATCTATCTATCTATCTATCTATCTATCTACCATCATCATCCTATCTCACCGAAAAAGTACGGTTAATGATTCCGAACTACATGGAACAGAATAAACACAAGCATAAAAACAAAAGCATAAATCCATCATGAATGAATTTAAATAAATACAATTAAAGTTCTAAATTACAGAGCAGGGGTGTCAAACTCAATTTCATTGAGGGCCACATGAGCATTATGGTTGTCCTCAAAGGGCCAGTTGCATGTAAGACTGTGTATTATATTAGTTCAGGAGTGCATTATGTCCAGAGTATAAGGGGGATACACTCTTCATGGTCCTCTTAAGGTTCCAATAACCTGAGACTAGAGAGTCTGTGCAGTAGAGAGACCGAGCCACAGATATCTTGCCCAGAGGGACAGTAGCTCTGAAGGAAGCATATGCACTTAGCAACATGTGGCTTGGGTTTCTTGACTAGCTTTGGCCTGGGCCCAGCCTGCGCAAGTCTCTGTTTCATGTTTCCTTGCATGTTTGCGAGGCAAGCAGCTACTTGTGGGAAAGTACAGCACAGGTGAAGGAAGAGGAAAAGGAAAGTGCAGCTCCAGAATAAGTTAGGAAAAGATTAGTGCTGGAAGTAGATCAATGCAGAGTCCATACAGAGGAGAAAAGGAAAAGGTGGAAAAACTATTCTGGTTTTTTTCCCCTACCCAAATAGGAGAATAACCCAAATGTTCCAGTTTTAAGTTCTGTAATGTTTTGGGAACAGATGAGTGCTTCTATTTCAGAACAAACATTTTCCATGTTCTGTACATCCCTACAAACCTATTAGCCAATGAATATTACCAAAGCAAGAACAGCAGGAAAAAGGTGAAACCACCTTTATATATGTTGTTATGCTCTATGAACAACTCCAAACCATTGATTGTGTTCCTCGGAATCAGCTTTACAGTTTGCTTGTTTCATTGGCTTTTTCAGAAAAGGTATACCCTGACCAGTTTATGTGAAAATAGAGGAAAAAGTAAGAAAATTGTGCCAGCAAGAATATAACGACACCTATATTTCAAAAAAAAAGGAAGCAAAATAACATTGGATTTTCTGGGGATTTCAACTTCTAATAAAGATTTGAAAAAGACATATGTTGGTGCCTCTTTGCTTGCAATAATTTAATAGTGGGCGAATTCTGGCCTGAATTGAATTGTTGCCAATTTTCTCCTCCTGCTGAACATTTTCAGATATTGAGGAAGCACTTTCCTAAAACCTGTTCTATGCTCTGCAGTATTAGGTGAAACAACCAATGAGTCTTTCTCTCAGTCCTGAGAAAAGGCATCATAAAAAAGAAACATTTGCAGAGTTTTGCCTGCCTTGAGAGGTAATCCAGACAAAAAGCACAGTTAAAAATTCTACTTCTAATTTTATTCTAAGGCTATATTAACAGAATCTTGCAAATCGAAAAGTACAACTCTCCCTCCTTAGCTTTACAGACCAAGAAACTAGGGAACATCCCTTCTAAGATTTTTGCCACCTCCACATTCATTCTATAAGCAGGGCTCCTCAAACTTGGCAATGCTGGCTGAGGAATTCTGGAGGTTGAAGTCCACAAGTCTTAAAGTTGCCAAGTTTGGAGACCTCTGTTCTATAGTCTCAACTGCCTTTTATCTGACCATTATCTGGTTTGGGGCTCTTCCTTCTGTTTCCCAAGGTCATTCCCACATACCATTACAAGTTTTGAGTTTCAGTTGCTTTTGAGTTTTCACTGGTTTTTTCCCCAACGTACATTCCAGCACATCTCTGCTCCATAGAATGATCTAATATACTTATTTATACTAAGACTGCCGGCACTGAATGTTTGTCCTCAGGCATTCCAGGTAATTAGCAAAACAGTTCTTCTGTTGGACTCTTGCAAAAACAAAAACACACAAAAAAAATAGACACTGACTGTGACAAAAGAACCGCAAGAAGAGCTGAAAAGGCTAATACAGCTATACTGGCTCTGCTTCCAGTTGCCACTTGTGCACATGTGTGTTGTATATCCCTGTCCCATTCCAGGCACCTGTTCCAATTCCATATAAATTGGGCAGATGGAGTAGTAGTCTGAAGGTAATCAGATAATCCCAAACAGATTTTGCTGAAACTGGAAACCTGAGCCACAAATCATACCTAAGAAATGCTGATTAGAATTATAGGTTTCCTACACTATTGTTTGATGGATCAAATTAAGTTTAAATGTTCCATTTGATTGTGGGCAACTATTTATGCTTATTTTAAGAAACTGGAGGAGGAGCTGTTTTGCAGCTATACAATGGGATCTCTTTATATCACTCTATAAAAATAAACTCTTTTATAGAGATACTCACATAACTATATAGGAAACTGCAGGTGTATTTTGTCCAGCAGTTCAAACAGATTATTACTAACATGCTTTTTAGAAAGAAATGTTTCCTCTGAGGTCTTCCTGCAGAGCATTTGAAAATATGGAATTCTGGGTTTCAGAATGTTTTTAAAAGTTATGTTATTATGTTAGAAATAAAACAACCATATTTTATACCTATATAAAGAAAGAATCAAACTGTGTTCATACAAGTGATTCATTGTTTATCACACGGTTTGGAACTTTTTTGATATTGTGTGTATGTGTGAATTGTCATATTTAAATGAAAACTGTTCAGATGGTAACAATTTGGAATGCACAATTGTACTGATACATTTAGAGGTATGAGTCATTTTTATGGATAATAAAACAATATATCATTCTATACTTCAAACTTGCCAACCTAGCCCAGCTGAAAATGAAGAAGTATCTATGAATTCCAACAACATGGATAAAATAGAAATGCTGTAAGTAAAATAGATCAAGATAATATAAATATTATCAGGCACTTCTTTTGGGTAAAAATTTGGTTCTGCCATCCATGCACAGAAATTGCTTCATACAATTCTGAAAGAATTTGAAATAAAGTTTGTAGGCCATATTTAAGTCACACATCTAATCTGAGATGTCGAGTTTGAACAATCATTTAATGTATTATTGCTCTTAAAAACTTCATTGGGGTACAAAATAGATTCTGCCATCCATGTGCCAAGCTTATTTTATACAATTCAAATTTGATCTGAGATTTCAAGTTTGAACAGACATTTAATGCATTATTGCACTTAAAAACAATAAAGGTTTTGTCCTTATAAACAGTCTGTCCATTTTTCCAGTCAAACAAAATCCTGAGACCTAGGTACTCAGTAAGATCCACAGATGAGATAACTTACCAGTAAATCTAAAATTGTATAGCTTTCATTTCTACAGTAACCATGATGACATATGAAGAATCTGTGAAATAGTAGAAAGTCTATAATACTCTTCTCTATTTTATCCCTTAAGTTTACCGACTTATTGACTTAGCTTCAACTTTGAATTTGGCAGGAAAAAGCCACCCCATTTATGCCTGCCTCCAAATATATGCATTGCTGTCAGCGCTCTTTCTAGTATGGCACTTTTGCATGCTACTTGGACTAAAATGCCTGTGTTGCACATTTTGTTCCATAATGTAACCATTGGGATGTGTTTACAGATTGTATCATGAAATTCTAGAAAGCCTAGATTCAGCTTCTGATGCATATTGTTCAAGGGGAAGGAATAAGCAATTTTCATATAACACTCATTTTATTAATTCATTATTTGTGTGAAATTCTTATCTACCTCTAGAGTTCTGCTATTTGTTCTTGGTGGAGGAAAAAAAAAAGGAACTATACAGATCTGTGGAGTTGTTTCTAAAACCAAACTGAGTTTGATACAATCTTCAAGCTGTACAGTTTCCTTAAGTGTTAAGGAACATTTCTCTTTGTGAGCTCCTTTCTGCTTTAGCTCACCTGTATTATCTTAAAGTACAGGTTTGGCTTTTTTCAAATAGTTACCAATTTAGCATTGCTTACATTTATAATGTTGCTTTTTAGGAGCAAAGAAAACCTGGCATTTTTTTTTTCATTTTAAAGAATTCATCAGTTGTATAGTTTTTCCTTAGCATGTTCCTTTCTGGCATTAAATGATGATAGAGCTATTCTAAACTTTGAAGAACCATGGTCCTTGTAGAAATCAAAAGATGAGAGAAAATGAGGCCTATTTTGTCTAAATCTGCCCTTGAGAAAGAAACCTGCTGCTACATTTCAACATTTTTGGACACTAAAATTACAAACATGGTATCACCTATAAGCAGTACTAGGGGTCAAGCTAAGATGAGAATGGCTACTGTAATCTCATTTGGAAAACTATATGTTAAGGGAATTATCTGATATGTGCTGGATACCTGTCCATGTAAGCAAGAAGTGAAAAAAGGTACTGAGGAGAGCTATAGCTATTATTTTTGAGGAATGGGCCTACAGTGTAAGGGATTATATTCCACTGACATTCTGCTGTCAATTAGTCAAACAATAACATTCAAACACAGGAAGAGGGGACTTAGAGGACATTAAGTAAAGATTTAAAAGATTCTGAAATGGACAATTTAAAGTTGAATTTCTATGGATAGAAAAGGCTCTGTTTGAATGTAGAGGAAAATTAGAAGATAAAAGAGGATGGAAAGTACATCTGAACCTGCAAAATCAACAATAATACAAAGTGAGGACTTCCGGTTTGAGGTTCTTCGGCGACAGACCGAAATCTCGTCTCTGCAAGGCTTCAATCTGTGCTCACCGCTGGAGCGCCCCAAGCTGGCTGGTTTCAGGGCTAAGCCACCCCATAGAGGTGGTGAAGAAGGGGGAGACTGCCTGCAGGGTTGAGGAGAGCCGCATCTCTCCTCCCCAGCTGGCCATTACTCCCTTTCCCGAAGGCGGTTGTAGTGGTGGTCAGAAATGGCCACCACAAAGAAAAACTCGACCAGAAAAGAATGTGCAGGAGGAAGATAAGAAGAGAAAGTTTTGGTTGACCAGATCAAGCAGCAAAAGCAACAAATAAGGTACCCTGGAATTGAAACTATTAAAAAAACAATAACATTGTTCCCTAAGAAGATTTTTAAGCTGCGAAGGAGAGAGAAAAGGGAAAAGATTTAGGTTTTTTTTTCTCTCTCCTTTTTCTATACGAACAGCTAAGAGACTTAAGCAAGAAATCAGGAAAAAATCCACTTTGACATTAATAGGCATTTAATGCTGAAAATAAAAAGTTAAAGGGATAATAAAGATTTCTGGATAATCAAAAGCTTTTGAAAACAGGAAAGGAGAGAAAAAGAATAAAAGAGCAGGATCTGGAAGGGAGGAGACTGCCTGGAATTAAAAAGAACTTACAGCAAAATTTCAACAAGACTTCCAAAAGATACATTTTAACTGAAACACCACAACAAAATAGTAAAACTCCAGGAAGAGAAAGTGGAAAAAGAAATAAGAAGAAACAGCCTGGGACTATTTGGATTACTTGGTGATCTCTGGATTTTTGTTTATTGTATTTGAATGACTAAAATCAATCGGATGGTTGTTCAAAACTGTTTAAAATGCCCCCACTTTTAGAAGAACTGAAAATGGAACTTAAAAAGTACAAAGAAGATGCACAAGAAGGGAGAGGTTTTTTTGGCTTCGTATTTCAACTCTTAGAAATGGAGATTTGGAACTATGAGAAACAACAAGAAATGCCTTCAGAACAAGAAGATTGTGACAAAGAAGAAGCCAACTTTAATGAACAAGTAATCTTAGGTGGGGGGGGGGAAGGAAAGGGAGGAAAGAGAATGGAAAGTTTAAGATTGGGAAAAACAACCCCCCCACCCCAAATAAAATAATAGAGTGAAGAATAATTATGAAATCAGAAAGCAACAGAAGAGGGAAATGCAGAAGAGAGAATTAGAAGTAGAGAGACAAGGGGGTAAAAAGGGGAGGGAGAAGATGAGAGGGAAGAAAGAAAGGAAAAGAAGTTATACAGGACAGAAACAAAATATAGAGAAACAGGGCCTATTTAGAGATAATGGGTGAAAATATAATAGAAAAAAGGATTCTGCAAAGGTTCATAAAATAGAAACAGAAATAATTTTAGAAAATATGAAACAATGCATGATCAAAATTTTTGATAAAATTGCTATCGTAATTCAGTGGAATGCTTGTCAATAAATAAATGTAACAAAAGGTATATTTAATGATTTACAAAACATATGTGAAGAGAAATAAGGGAAAAAATAATTATGGAGATTATATGTGTCTTTAAGGAAGTATGATATTCAATTAAAAAGAAATGCTAAAGATGTTAAGATTTTAATGATTATTAATAATAGAACTGAATTGGAATGGAATGAGGGTTTATAATTACATATATTTATAATCCTTTTTTAAAAAGAATATAGTGTGTATTATAAGAATGTACCAAGCAGAATTCGATTGGAAGTTATATATTATGTATTATGTATATTGAAGGTCATAACCTTAAGGTATATATTGAAGTTTAAATAAGAGTTGAATGGATATAATTAAAAGATATAAAGGTGTCATACTCCAATTAATAACTACAGGAGAAAATTTGTTTAATGAGAAAAGATAATATGAAATTGAAACAGAACAGACAAAAGTATAATGATTTGAATTGAGATGAGATAATCAAAATAAAATTGAGAAAATTAAAAGAGGGGGAAAACTATATAGAAAATGTAGAATAGTATAAGATATGGAATAGAACACAAAAAGGAGCATGAAATTGAGTTTTGCGTCTGTATAAAGAAGTTCAACCCGGGACCATGCTATTTTCAAAAAAGATGTTTTGCTTGTATTTTGTATGTGTGAAAACCCAAATAAAACTTTATTAAACAAAAAAAGCAAACAATAATACAAAGTATGGGAAGCCATCTAAATCCAGGAATGATGCTGAAGAAAAAAGAGGAAGGGAGACACTAGTTGGAAATCTGTAGTAGTGGGCAGTGATAAAAATAAGACAGCAATGGTGAATAAATGAGCAAACAAAAAAGAGAATACTTCATGGGGCAAGAAATTTCAATCCTATCTTTCCTTAATACAGCTTCTGGAACTCTCAAGGGAGATTGGGATCTTATTTTTATCATTTTCTTTTACAGTGAACTCCTTATTTTACAGACTCTTCAATGGGAAGGATGCCCATCTTCCCAAATGATCATGAATTCCTAAAGTATGTATTTTATAGTGATTTCATTAGAAAAATAGTGTATGTGGTGGGATTAATTGATGCAAAATGACACACATGACCTAAATATAGTGCCCTTTAACCTTCAGCTTTAACTATACATCTTTATATACAATGAATTTGTATATAAAGATGTACATTATTTGTGAGGAGATCTGAATGGAGATGTTGTTTCTTGCATTCATAGTCCACTAGATGGAATAAATCTTAAATTGATATTTTAGGGTAATGGAAAATTTATTGAGATCCTTTTACATCATAGTTATCATATGGTCTCCCGCTTAAATCATCTTAATAATAAAGGTTCCATCTTTTTGACTGGGGCTGCTGGTTGTCCCAATTCATTTTGAATAGATCCTGCTTTGTGGGACTTCCCTTGGAGATTTAGTTCTGTTTTAATCTCTAAGTAATTGGTCACCTGCATAGAATGGGGCTGTTTAGCTACCATGATTTTTATATAGTTAACAACTGAAGTTGAATTCAACTCTGTTTATCTCTTGCTTTTTGCCTTGCTCACTAAATGCTTATGTACAGGTTAATGTTAGTTATTGTTTCACTACATCACTTAATTGCATAAAGGACATACCATTCATTTAAACCTTTAATCATTGAATGATTGTTTTCATAGCAAGTAATGAAGAAGATCCTTAAACAAATAAACAAAAAATCATTTATTCCTTGAGCCTTTAGGCATTCTCATACTAAATATGTAGAATCAAATGTTTGTGTTTTGCTCTATGTAAAATAGCCTTTTTTCTTAGTGTGTGTAGAACACATATTTGAAGATACAAGTCTTTCATCCACTACAGGCTATTAGCCTTTAAACCTATTGAATTATTTCTCCTGAAAGATGCTGGAATGTTTTTTGATATTTCTAAACATTGTGGAAATGTACCTAACATTGCTTGCAAGCTTTCTACTCAATCAGTAAAGCACCACACTGTGCTAATTTTAGTAAAACAATCATTTATTCATTTTGCATTAATATTATGCATCTTAGGAAGGTTATGATCCAGGACCATGTTCAAACAAAAGAATGATGGATGTGTGTGTCTGTTTTTTTAAGTGTGGCAATCAAAAAATATTCACAAAGTGTAAAGAATACTCATTGTACAGAATTCAGAAAATAAGCAAGCTCAGACTTGCCAACCTAGGGAATGTGTTATCCAAGTAATCTAACAATCCTATCATTTTATCTTGGTTTTTTCTTAGATTGAACTGTAGCAGATTTTAAATATTAAAAAAAAGTCTTTACCATGTTATTCTAAATATGATCTGCAATTTCATGATATTACAAGAAAGAGAGAAATAAAATATGTTAATGAAAAATAGTATGGTCCATTTTGATTTACACATGAAATGAGAAGCAGAATCATAATAATCTACTTACTCTTTCCATGAACAAAATGTGAACATACCAAAGATATTTTGGAGATACTCATTTATCATTCTTGCTTAAGGTAGATCTATGTTTTGCATAGTCTAGAATGAAAATATTTCCATCCTATTAATCCCTGTGAATCAAGTTTTTTGTTAATTTGGTTCATAACAATAAATCACCAAGAATTAATCTCCAACTTCATTAAAATAAAATATGCCAAGTTCCTCTGGGCCTCTGTTAATTCCACAAGGAAGGTGTATATTTCATTTAAGGCTGCAGAGAGAGCTATACAAAATCTAATAGAAAAGTGAAACAGAATGAACCAAATTAAAGTAATGAGAAGCTGCATGGAACTTGAGTATTCTTACTTGTGCTCAGCCATTAAAAAAAAAGATTCCCTTCTCATCCTTAGGGGTGGTCTGTATTTTCCTAAATCTCAAGTCCTCTATCAGAAGCCTGGGAGTTTGAGGGTTCTGTGCAAGATCCTATCTGTTCCTAATACTGCATTTTTCTGGACAGAGAGCTCTGATGTTATTCCCGGAATCTTGCAACCATTCCCTCAGCTTAGAAGTCCCAGCCCTGAGTGTTCCTACCACCATTGGAACCTCTTTGACCTTTACTTTCCATATCTTCTCCAGTTCCTCCTTCAGGCTCTGCTAGTTCTTTAATTTCTCATACCCCTTCTTCCTGAGGTTGTTGTCACTTGGCAGTTTAAATCACATACTCTAGTATGAAAGCAACAAGACTAGACAGAGAGTAGCAAAGCATCTGGGAGCTGGTAATAGCAGTCCATAGTATAATTTAATATAGGAAATCATACTTTTTGTTACAACACTGGGATTGGAGGATCATATATCATTGCTGTAATGTTATAACCCATCATATTTTTCAAGACAACCAGGCACTCCAAATTGTATATACATACAAATGCAGAATAACAATTAAGCACTGTTAATATTTATTCAAAATCTATTTTAAGTAGACCCTTGGAATGATTCTCTGATAGTTCAATTGGAATGAGAAGTATTAAGAACTTAGATCATAAGAAGTATGGGTACTTCAAGTACTGATTATTGTAAATAAATAAATATTCCTTATTCAGAGTGTTAGGCAGACTGATTCTGTATTCATCACTATTTTAGCTCTGTGTAAGGAAGTTATCTTATGAGATTGTCAACTGGTTCAAGATTCCCTTCAGAAAAATCAGTTCCATGACTGTGGCCCAAACAAATGACATCATCAAGTTCTATTTTATACCAGTCTTGTTTTCGTGTTAAGAATCTGTTCAGACCATTCCAAATTGGGTTAGTAATCTCTGAGGGGAGATTGTTTTTTGCTGATAGAATTTCATTTAATGTATTAGAATCGGATAGGGCCTGAAGATGCCTCAGTCTGGTAATGATTTCTGACTGTTCCACTTTATCATTTCAGCTGATTTTACAAACTTGTTGTTTGAAGTTTCTTTCATTGACCTGGCCAAGTAGGCATCTAAAGAGAACACCTAGAAGGAAACCATTCTGGTGGAATGGCTTCCATCAAAATTGCAAAGTTTTTCATAAAGACAGTTAGCACACTCATACAAGGGAGAAAGCAAAAAATATTACACTAAATGATGATAAATAAGTGATACAACTCCTTGAGAAAGGAGCTGAGGAAAAGAGATGAAGAGTTGAAAGGGCTATTAGTATGTGGATGAAGAATTGAATCCTTAGGCCTTCAAAAATACATTTATATGAATCACTATTTATTCATCTCTGTTTTCTGAATTCTATTATAAGCCTTTGACATTTCATATATGAGTATTTGTTTCCAGTGACGAATAACTATGTAAAAGCCTGAGATATATTGTTTACTTAGGGCTAACATAAATGTTCTCTTTATTTAATATATTGTCAACACTTCCAAAATCAAGTAACGCTTTAATAGATTAAACTTCATTCCTTCGATTTTGGGTTATGATGGAGAATGTGATTTAAAACATGGGAAAATAATTTTTGATCATTCCTAACAGTTTTAATGCCTGTTTGACCTTATCCGGAGAAGAAACAAAATGTTTCAGAGTTCTTCAATATGTTTCATTCCTGAATCAGAAAATGTTCCATAACTCTAGAAAAAACATGAAAAGGTGCTTCTGAAAACATACCAGAAAGTCAATGTGAATATCAATAGGCTAGATCTAATCATTGTCTCTCAACCTCATCAAAAAGTAAAATAGACGCTCAAGTTGTGTTTTAATTCAGCAGGTAATTAATTAATTGAATTCAGAAGGAGCTAGTGGTTACAATACAGTACTGCAAGCTACTTCTGCTGACTGGCGGCTGCCTGCAATTTGGCAGTTCCAGTCTCACTGGCTCAAGATTGACTCAGCCTATCACACTTCCAAGGTCAGTAAAATGAGGACCCAGATTGCTGGGGGCAATAGACTGACATTGTAAACCACTTAAAGAGGGCTGTAAAGCATAAGTCTAAATGCCATTGTTATTATAAAAATGAATGCAATAAAAAAGAAACATCTACATAGCCTTCTCCAATCCAGTCCCATTTAATGTATTGAGATACAATTCCCAATATCCCTACTGTGGTTAATTCAGTCTGTGTGTTATTCCAATGGGAGAAGTAGGAATAAATAATCCAACAGAAGTGGTTTCTCTCGTTGGGGAATTTATATGCATTCTGAAAGTTGTAACTTCTAAGTAGTTTTCAAGATCATCAATGTGTTGAATACATGCCAATAGACTACACACAAGGTGGTTGAGAAATGAGTGACTTGGAGAAGGGACTCACAGTCCAAGAAACTTCACAATTATACAGAAAAATCTGTGCAAATGTATTCCTGGACACATCTGCCTCCTCTCTGAGTATGAGTCAGGGGTTCACCCCAGAACAGGGGTAACCCAGTTCTGCCTAAGTAATTATAACCATATTCAGAAGTAAAGATGAAAAATCTGCAGTATTTGAAGAACCTTCAACCCAGAGCCACTCAGTATTGTCAGAGATCAGCCTAAACTTCTTCCTCTCTGCCAAGATCTTACCAAGCTCCATACATGGTGATAAGACCTTGAAAATATTACTTGGTTGACTAGAGGGTCAAGATGTACAATTAAGTATGTATAGGGTCCCCTGGACCATCTCACACCACAACCCAGTCGCCTTCTCAACATTATTTCACAAGAAGGGAAAATGAAGATGAAATGAAAATTATCCAGGATTATGGGGGTCTAATAATGGCTTCTTGAAGAGAGAGGCATATCACTACTTTCCTTTCCCTTCACTTACTACCACATGAACCGAACAAATGGCACCTCCATGAAGCTTTAATTAGTCTGGAGAATATTAATATATAAAACAGATGGGTAGGTTATGAAGCCGACGGATCTTGTCTGCTTCCTCAAGAATATATCAAATATTTCCCACATAATGGCATTGGATCATATCTCAATCAACGGAGTCTAAGTTGTTGTATAAACCCTAACTCTGAATAATTGTAGATTTCCTAAATATCTAGTAACTTTTTCAGAAAATCTGTGCTGTATGCCGGTTTCCAGATATGTTAGACTATAATTCCCAGCAGCCGTGCTAGTTTAGCAATGTGCTTTGAAATGTGAAATGTGAACGGCATGTACATGTTTTTACCAATTAAGCTATTATAATGATATATTTTAGAAGGCTTAAAAAGTACCTTTAAAAACATGCCCGTTAGAGGTGCCATATCTTTCTGAATTAGCAATGAAAAGTGTCACAATAGTGAAATGGCATATGTACCAATGTTTGCTTCCTCCCACTTCACCCACTATGTCTGAGTCACTGCTAAGATAAGAAATCCAGATGTAGGCGTCATTTAGGAAAGTAGGAGGTTGTCTACCCAGGAAAGACTGATGGGAAGAATCAGAATCAGCTTGGTGCTGTAAACCCAAAGTGTTCTCTTGAGGGCTGCTAGATAACATTTATTTTATGTTATAACCTTTGGAAAAGAGAGAGAGAGAGAGAGAGAGAGAGAGGGAGGGAAGGAGGGAGGGAGGGAGGGAGAGAGAGAGAGAGAGAGTGAGAGAGAGAATTGTATTGGCCCCTGAGTAGACCAATCTGTTTAGTTAATACCTGTTGTTAAGTCAATATCAATTGGCCTTTGAATGTTGCCTTGGGAGGTAGGAGAGAAAGAAAACAAAAATCAGGATGAAAATTCAGCATGAAGATGGACAGATCAATGAAAAAAACCCAGTACATTCCTTTTTTGACAGAATGCTGTTTCTGAACTTTAAATATCTGCTCATCTGGGAGAATGAATATAATCTAACAGAACTTTGGACTTGTCAGAGTTTATGGAGTAACAACAAGGACTGCTTTCTGCAATGAATGTTAGCTCTCTATTCATTTAGCAATTGCTAATAAAATGAGAACTTGTTTTTAGAACAGTTTATCTATTCCCAGTGCTAAGCTCATGTTGAAATTTAGTAAAAAAAAAAAAGTGGTTACCTCAAAAATTGCCAGATACTTGATTATCTTCCCAATTTCATTCCAGCTGCCTCATGATTAAGACACTCAGTTTCACAGCTTATTAGTTTGAAAGAGTCTAGATGCTTCTGTTAGCTGAAACAAAATTATTTTGTAACAACTGGACAATAATGAAGGAATTGAGTAGTCAGTTGTTGCAATTGCTGCATTTCTGGATTTGTCTGAAGCATTAAACGAAGGCTAAGGGTGACAAGACAGACATTATTATGAAATCCTTGGTATTCTCTGGTTGTTGTTTCTTTGCTAGGTTGTTTCTTTGCTGATGTTTTATCACTCAACTAGGTAATATGGTAAGATAAAGATAATGGATAATGAACCTTCTGCAAGAAAACAACCAACCAGAGAGCACCAAGGACCCTAACAGTTCAACCTGAGTTACAAATATTCCCTTCTATTGGTATATATTATTATACATATATGCAAATTGCTTTAGAAGTAGAATCCAACCACAGATCTCTCTCTGAATTGCATAAAAATGGTAAAATTATAGCATAATAAATTTGCTCAGGAATAAGTCTTCCTTTTTTAAAAATAGATGTTGCTTCCAAGGAAATATGTGTCAGATTGAAGCCCTCAATCTCTTGGGAATTAACAATTATTTCTTCAATGTAGCAAAGTAGCTTCATTCTACAAGCATAAAATATATTGGATCTATTGAACCAAATATATTCTTTACTAGATTCCTTCTAAATAATAGCATCCCGGTTGTACAATATTCTTTTCTGAAGATATATTTTTCAACCCTGCCTAACAATTGTTCGTATTCATAAAAGTGTGTGTATGTGTATATATATATATATGTATGTATGTATGTATGTATGGTATTCAGCTTTGTTCGGGTATTTTCCCATGTCATTATAGCTGTGCTTTTAAAGTTGTAGCAACGTTTTGGCAGAATCTCATCTGCCATCATCAGGCTTCTGTATAGTGTTCGATCATCCCAAGAGAAAAATCTTCCAGATTCCCCAAACTATACGGCCTCCCAAAAATACACAAAGAAGGCATACCTCTCAGACCCATAGTCAGCTCCAGAGGAGCAGCACTACAAACCCTAGCTAAACACTTAGCAAAACAGCTACAGCCCCATGCTGAAACAGCAGCTTCACATGTACAAAACTCATACCACTTCTTGGAAATGATCAAAGATCTACATGTGGAGCAAGAAGATCCGCTTGTAAGTTTCGACGTGGTTTCACTATTCACTCAAGTCCCGATAAAAGAGACCCTTGAAATCATCAAAAATAAATACCAACCAGCTAAACACCTCATGGAACTAACAGAACACTGCTTAACCAACAGACATTTCATATACAAAGGACAAAGATACAAACAAATTGAAGGAGCCCCTATGGGATCACCACTGTCACCCGTCATTGCAAACCTGTTCATGGACGAATACGAATCCACAGCCCTGGCCAATGCTATCCACAAACCCAAACTATGGTTAAGATACATCGATGACACATTCGTGATTTGGCCCCATGGAAAAGAAAACCTGAACAATTTCCTAACACACCTAAACAGCACACACCACAAAATCAAGTTCACCATGAAAATGGAAACAAACAAACAACTACCATTCCTAGATATACTAATCTACAAAAAAACAGATGGCACACTAGGGCACACCATATACCAGAAGAAAACACACACTAACTGCTACCTCAATGCCCAATCCCACCACCACCCAGCACAGATAAACTCTGTGACCAAAACACTAATCACCAGAACCAAACGCCTGGCAGACAAGACACACATAAAGACTGAATTATGTACCCTGAGTAAAGTACTGACAGCCAACGGCTTCCACAAAAGCAAAATCACTGGCTTGATCCACAAAAACACACTGAGACATAATGGAGACCTAGAAGATGAACAGGCCTATGGAACAGCTGTCCTGCCCTACATAAGAGGTACTACAGACAAAATCAGTAAAATACTACACAGGCATCACATCAAGACTGCCTTCAAAACAGACAGAAATATAGCAGCCATCCTAAGAAACCCCAAAGATAAAATTGACCTGGAAAACCAAGGCATGAAGTCCCCTGTGCATCATGCCCAGCCACATACATCGGACAGACCAATAGAAGAAAAAGTACCCGCCTGGATGAACACAAAAATGCAGTAAAAAAGCTGGAACACACTTCCTCACTAGTCCAACACATGAAAACCACAGGTCATAGCATCGACTTCAATAGCACCAAAACCCTAGCCACTATAGAAAACTCCAGCTACAGAATTATCAGAGAAGCCATAGAGATTGAAAAAAGACCTGAAAGCATGAATAGAAGAGATGACTCCACCAGACTGTCAATTATCTGGAAGCCTGCACTCACAAACAAAAATATCTCCACACCACAAGCCAAGCACACATCTGGGCACAGACACCTCTAGCTCAAACACACCCCAACCAGGCACCCAGCTTCCTAATAAATGATAGTCGTCCATTTATCTGAAGCCAAGCTGCACTAAAAGCCTCCAATATAGGAAACACAATGTTGCCAGCCAATCAAGAGAAAAAAAATGCTACAAAACAGACAGAAGATATTAGAAACACCAATCAAGCAGAACACAGCAAACTCCAAGACCAATAAACACAGACCAAAACTTCCAACCAATCAGGATGAAGAAAAAACCATTCTAACACAGCAGTAGGCTAGCACCAAATTTAAAACAGAAATGGCTATGAAAGCCTGACTCACAGATGAACACAATACACAAGCCTGATGATGGCAGATGAGATTGTGCCGAAACGTCACTACAACTTTAAAAACACAACTCTAATGACGTGGGAAAATACCCAAACAAAGCTGAATACCATACACACACACACATTTCAGTTTTATTAGTCCAACTGTGAATATACTCAGTGGTTTGGGGAGTTTTACCCTGTTGCAAAACTGGAAAACTGTGGCCCTTCCCACCACAATTCCCAGCTTGTGATAGATGCTCACAATAGATGGAGGGCCACCAGATCTTCACCCACACTATATTCTATTTTGAGTGTTGCTTTCCTTTGTTTTTTTCAAAGCATGATTGTGTTTTTTTAATCAATGGAATATATTACATTATTGACAAACAGTGAAGGTAACGATGTTGGGAGCTGTCAGCTCTTTGAGGTAGACAAGATCAAACAAATAGGCTGCATAATAATAGAATCTTGAAAGACTGATAGCATTTCCCTTTCCCTCTTATACCAAAGAGAGTCAAAACAGAGCAGTCCTGAGTTTTTTTTCCTTTTCTCTTGCTGTATTCCTAGGATACATTATTTTTCTAATGGTCACCCATATCTTCTTCAAGGTTTTCTTTACATTTTTTCTACAAGATAAGGAAAAGCTATTTTCTCTCCTCACACTCACAGCACATCCCTACCCCTACCACACCACCCCTTGATGGTCATGTTTACTAGTATCGTGTAATATCTGGGACTAGTCTGCTTCAAAGCATCTGTTTTGTGCTCGTTTGCTTATTTATTTATTGCCAAAAGTTAGAGCTGCACTAATTTGCATCAGGTGAAAAAATGAAATTTCCACCTGCTCCCCTTGTTGAATTGATGTTCCCTAACACCTCTCTTTATGAGCATGTCAATATTGAAAAACAACACTGGAACTTCCGGTTGCAAGGCTTCGGCAGCGGCAGGAATCCACGATCATGTGCGGTTCCTGCCATGCTCACTGCTGAAGTGCCCCCAATCCAGCTGGATTTGGAGGCTATCATTACCCCGTAGAGGTAACGGAAGATAGAGGAGATCTGGGCAGGGGTCTGAGGATATCTCAACCCCTTTCCTCAGCCGGCTAGACTCCTTTTTCCCAAGGCGGTGGAGTGGCGGTCAGCAATGGCCACCACAAAGAAACCTTCAGTCGGACAAGATCATGCAGGAGGAAGTTGGAGAAAATGAAAGTTTTTGGCTGAACCGGGACATTAAGATATATCCAAATACCCTGGAAATTTAACTTTTTGAATGATACATTGTTTCCTAAGAAGATTATCAAAGCGGCGAATGAAAGTGTAAAAGGGAAAGTTCACTCTCCTTCCCTACAGAGATAGCAAATGGACATTGGAAAAACCTGCTTTGGCACAGAAGGTAAAAATTAAAAGCTTTTTGCTATAAGTGGGAAGGGAGAGGTAAAAAAAACTTATATTAAGATTTTGCTGGAGGAGATGGCTTGGAGTTTATAAGATTAGAGATTAACTGCAATAAGACTTCAAAAAATATTTTTGGAACTTTGTCATTGATACTGCCCCAGGAGGAGAAAGTGTAAAAGGAAGAAGGTGCTAAATGAAACATTTTGTGTTTTTGGATTGCTGGATGACTTTGGGACTTTTGGAAACTATTTTAAGATTAAAAACATTTGGGTTGGTGTTTTTTTTTTTTTTAAAAAAAAGGGAAAATCCTACAATGGCATTATTGGTGGAAGAATTGAAAATGGAATTTAAAAAAAATTAAAAGAAGAAGAAGAAGAAGGCAAGGGCTCTTTTGAATCTGTTTTTCACTTCTTAGAAATGGCGATTTCTACCTACCAGGAAATACAACAACAAGAAAATTGGGATGAAGAAGAAGCCATCTTTAATGGACAAATAATTTTAGCCAAGGAAGAAGAGAGGAAGAGGGGAAGGAAAATGGAGAATTTAAGGTTTAAAAAAACAACCAAGAAAGAGAAAAATAAGGTGAAAAATCGATCCGATGTCAGAAAGCAACAGAAAAGAGGAATACAACAGAGAGGGGAAGCTAAGAAGGCAGAGATCAAGAGATGGGGGGTGGGGAGGCCAGTTTGGGCAATAAAGGAAGGGGGAAAAGGAAAAGAAGTCACAAAGGCCTGAAACAAGATGTAAAAAAACAGATTTTTTTCAGAGACAAAGGGTAAAATACAATTTAAAAAAAAAAAGATTCTGCAAAAGTACATAAGATTGCATTGTAGTATTTGTATTTGAAATAGAAATTGGAATATTATATGATCTAATAAAATATTAAAATGCTTAAGATTTAATGATAGAGTTTAATATTTAACAAAATATTAAAGGGAATCTGTAAAATGTTTAAGATTTAATGATAGAGTTTAATTGGCAATTGTTTTAATGTTATTATAAACTTATTATCTTTTTATTTTCTTATTTTAAAATGTAGTATGTAGAATGTACTAAGCAGAATTAGAATGGAAATTATATATTTAATTATATTATAAATTTATTATTTCTTATTTTAAAATGCAGTATGTAGAATGTACTAAGCAGAATCAGAATGGAAATTATGTATTATTTTAAGTGTTAAATTTAGAAGAAAGATAGAAAGGCATCATACTTCAATTAGTGATTACAGGAGAAATTTTGTGTTAAAGAGAAGAGATAAATAGATAATTGGAAAAGAACGGACAAAAGATACAAGTATAATGATTTAAATCAAGATGGAATAAATAAAATAGAATTAAGTGAGTGAAAAGAGGGGAGAAGTTATATAGAAAATATAGAATGGTAAATAAGATATGTAATGGTATACAAGGTGAGCATGAATTTGATTTATGTCTGTACAAAAAGATGTAACCTGGGGTTAAGCCACTTTCCAAAAAGAAGTTTTATGTTTCTATGTTTTGTGTTTTGTTTGATCATGTTTGATTGAGAATTAATAAAACCTTGGAGGAATGTTAGAAGAGAATAATGAAATTGATAAATAAGACAGATGAAAATATAAGTATAATGAATAAAAACATATAGCATAGATAAATATAGAAAAGAAATATAATTGAATAAAAGCAAAGGGAGAAACAATGAGAAACCGGAAAAAGATATGCACGTGTTTATATGGAAATGTAATAATTTAGAACTATACTGTATAAAACAATGTTTTATTTGCCTTGTTAAAATTCAATAAGTAGCTTTCAGAAAAGAGGTTTTATGCTCTTATGTTTTGTGTTTTGTTTGTCTTTAAAAATTAATAAAATTTGTTTAAAAAAATATTGAAAAACAACACCATTGATGTGATTCAAATATTTACTTTTAAATAAGCACTGGTTCATATTTATAGAGTTTTGGTGTTTTGTTTTTGTATATTAACTTTGCCACTTGTTTTGCCATTTTCCTTTAATGTGGTGAAATGTGGAAGCAAGATTTTAAAAGTCGGCTTTCACCTGGTACTCCTTCCCCGCTCATTCAAGAAGGATTTTCTTTACTTTGAGGATTTTTTTCCCCCACTCGGAACATACCTTTCACTTTTCCTCAAACATGGCAATCGAAAATATTTGCTTTGAAATGAGAAAGGAAAAATATTTAATCTTGCTCTCGTGCTAAAGAGGGAGGGTCCTTATTCTCACAGCCTATGGAACTATGACTTTGGACCCACTGGGCAATCATGAATATGGCTCTGTTACTAATGCAGTCATGGAGACCAGGGTTTAGTATATTCAGCCTGGACTAAGAAGATCTAAATTCAAGTCCAAAATCAGTTGTGCATATTTTCATACTTACCAATTGTACGCTAGCTATTCTATCATACTGCAACCCATTGTTTGTTTATTTTGGGTATTTATATATTTATTTTCTTTTATCAACAAGAATAAAATACAAAATACTAAAATGAACATCCAACACTGACAAAAAAAAATTGTACAAAAAAGAAAAAAATCCTAAATGTCAAATAAATCTAACATTAAACATAAAGAGTAGTTATAAGCTTTCCCATCCCATTGTTCTATAGAGATTCTCAGTCATCCAGGTCATGGTTGTCCCAAAGGTGCTTTTTTCAGGAGGCAACTGAACTTTCTTTTTTCTTTTGAAGATGTTTCACTTCTCATCCAAGAAGCTTCTTCAGCTCTGACAGAACAATGGGGAATGGAAGAATTTATATTCCTTGCAGACAGCTGGTAATCTGCAAATTTAGAGGGTCATTGAAGCACTTGGATGAGAAGATAAGTGTCTTCAAAAAAAAAAAAAAAGAAAGTCCAGTTGCCTCCTGAAAAAACACCTTCGGAACAACCATGACCTGGATGACTGAAAATCTCTACAGACCAATGGGATTGGAAAGGGCCTTCAAAGTTTGGAGTCATTTCAGTATGAGGAAGTTAGTATACTCGTATTATTGCTTTAATTAGCTTTTGTTCTTCCAGAATTAAAAAAACAGAGATGTTAGCAGTTAAAACATTAAATAAAATTAGTAAACTAGGATCTTGGGGAGGTTTATTTTGTTCAGAGGGAAAACATCCTCAATAAATATAATTATATTCCTTGAGCATATCAGTAAAGTTTGAGAAGGAGAGAGCACAAATCTAGTTTAGAATCAAAAAGAGCAACTTTGGTAGACACCTCTAGGCCATTAGACACCATCTATGGAAAGCTTTGGTTAAGTTTGAATGCTGAATTATCCTATAATGTCATAATTTAACTTTTAAAATTTTATGGGTTCATTCAAAGGGTTATCTTCCTTCTTTTTCCTTTATGAGATTCCAAACAGTAGTTATTGGGACTAAAAAAAAACATTCTTTAAATGAAAAGGGTTGTTTTAAGGTAGCAGAATATGGCACTTGTGAATGGCATAAACCAGGGTGTCAAACTTGTGGTCCATGGGCTGGTTGTGTCACACTCTGGCCATGCCCACACCTGGTTTAGCAAAGCGGGGAAAAGTTGTGATGCATCATGTGATGACACTGTGACAATGCAAGTTTTTCACCCTGGCATAAACTAATCACAATGACCAATCTAAATTGTCATGAAACACATCTATCCTGAAGCTCAATTGTGGGCCTTAAAATGTATATGTATCATAGGTAATTCTCCAGATAAAAGAATTGGTTTATTTAAAGCAGCTTTCAACCATATGGTTGTAGCAGAGGTAGTATTCAGCAGGTTCTGACCAGTTCTGGAGAACTGGTAGCAAAAATTTTGAGTAGTTCAGAGAACCGGCAAATACCATCTCTGACTGGCCCTGCTCCCATCTATTCTCTGCCTCCCGAGTCTCAGCTGATCAGCTGCATCTTCTTTTGTTGCCCTGCACAGGAGAACAGAGCTGGAAAGCAGGTTAGTGGGGTGGGGAGGGAATGTGATTTTGCAGTATCCTTCCCCTGCCATGCCCACCAAGCTACATCCACAGAACCGATAGTAAAAAAAATTGAATCCCACCACTGCATTGGACATTCATAGGGGCGAAAATGTCATCACATGCATAATGAAGTCATTAGATAAATAATACAAGTTGTGTAATTTGGGTTAATCACATTAACGATAAACTTAATGTAATGTATAGATAGCAAGGATAGTTTTCATTATTTTGAAGTGCAACCTATATGTATTAAAACTATTTTAAGTTTTTCTTAGGGAAGATTTCAAATGCTGTTTTCTCCTTCACATTGAGAACATTCCTGACAGTTTGATAAGTGGTTCCCCACACCCTTTCTGTCAAGGTTAAAGCAACCTCTGCTGCTACCATGAGAGCTCATATAATGAACCCTCTATGGCAGATTATATTTTATGGCCATGCATCCATTTAATGTGTTCTAGCTTCAGTAAACTGTGCCATATGTATGTACAAATAATGACTGGTAGATAAATAGCAAATCTGCCTTCAAAGAACTTGGAGCTTGCTTATGTGGTTTTAATTAATTCAAATATCTCACCATACTCTCATGAGCCAGCAAAGATCTGCATATAATTGTTCCCAGAACTGATGTCATCCAATTGCTGCATATTTTTTTCTTTTTAGTTTATAATGACAAAGTGGCTTAAACCCTCATATGGACCACACATTTAGTACACAAATCCTTAAACATATGCTTTAGCACTATTGTGTAACCTTGACTATGCAGATAGATTATAATGGTAGCTTCCCTGGTGCATTGCCTCATTTTGAATTCTTAGTGTAGATCTTGGAAAAAGTTAAGTTCCCATCATTTATTAGGTCCCTAGAACAATAGTTGTGGGTTGAAGACAGATTATGTACAGTAAAATGTACACTTAGTTAAGCAATGAGTGATCTTAGGAGACAGTATCAAAAGGTTTATGAAATTCACAGCACTACTCTTGGTTTCTGATACTTCATGAACCAGCTGTCCTTTCTAGTGGTTTTATTAGATGCATTTCACAAGAACTTTTGTGGGAAAATAAGTAATTAAAGCAGGAGATCCAGAGCCATTTAAAACCTTTGTCCAAGGTAGACAGAATAAACACCAATGAAGTATTTGTCTGCAAAAAGATGTGGATGTTTTCATTTTAAAAAATGAACCTGTTCACCATGTCAATTATCTCAATTTTATTGCTGCTAACCTTATATCACGTTTTTTAAAAATTTGCTTTGTTATTTTTACTGGAGTTATTTATAATAGGACAATTCACTGTTCTGCCAATTAACATTTAATACAGCCTATATAGAACATAATTAATTAATAATTAACATAGCTATAACATGACAAACTGTGCCAGGTGTGAACAAGCAGACTTGCCCATGCAGAATTCAATCTAACTACTTTATTATGTTCTGCCTATAATACAGGAATCTCTCCAGTCCACCAACCTCCTTTTGGAAGCAATTAGATAAAACTCCAAGGAACTTGGGAGTCAACCCTGGCCTTTTTGTGGTGGCGCAATGAGTCCAGGCTAACTCCCTCCTGTCTGCCAGGCTGGGTGTTTCCCAACATAGTGATATATTTGTCCATAATTAATTAGGAGCAGATTTGAAACAGAGGTTCCACATAGCAATTTATAATTCAATAAGTTGCATTTAATAATATAATATTGCATTATATATTATTATCATTGTTCTTTTTCTTGGCCTGAATCCTCTACAATATATGTTAAATACATATATTTTGTTCAATACAAATATCTAGAAGGAAGCTGAAGGATTTTGGCACAGATCCTGTTGGGAAGAGATCCGGAGTTTTAATTTGCAATGGATTGATGGTGGGAGAACTACCAGCCAAAAGAAAGCTGGCCGCTAGTTGAATGTATAACTTGGATCATTCCTAATATAAGTAGAAACATCTTTGTATTTTTACTGCTTTATCACTTAATTGGTAAACAGATTTTTTTTAAAAATCAGATCCTTGATTAGGAGGATCTTGCACTTAATTTATCTTGGGCCCAAAGTTCTTAGAAGAGAACAAAACTCCTTTTGTTCGAGCTTCAAATGGACTTGAAGGGACTTCTGATCAGATAGGGACTTGTTCCTCTTTTTTTTAAAATCATGGTTTGGTTTTAAAATCAATAAGTTGGTTAATATCTGGTTTAAAAAAATCACCACATTTTAAAGATATTAATGTACAGTTGAATTCTGTCAGAAATTTGCTATAGATCACTATATAAAAAATTCTCGATTTATTGAGTAGGGGAAGGGCAGCATAAAAAGATTGCTTTTCAATGTTGGAAAGAGAATGTGATCCCAGACTGATAATTTTGGACTCCTGATAAGATATTCACTTTCTTTTTCTGAACTTTTTCTCTGTCAATATAATAGAAATTTAAGTATAGATAGTCCTCACTTATCAATTGCCCTGTTTAAAAAATGTTCAAAGTTACAATGGCACTGAACAACCCATCATATTTACAATTATTGCAGTGTTCATAGTTTGAAATGAAGGTATGTTGCAACAGTAGGTATCTTATTAATTCAGCTTAGCAAAATTATTTGACTAGAGAGATTATTGCAATTGATTGATTGGTGTGATATTGGCTATATTGATTACCCAAAATTGTTTCATTAAGTAATTTAATCAATATACCATTTTAACAAACCTACCATGCCAAGAAAAAAATCCAATGCCAAACCACAACCTAAAGAGAAAGTAATCCACACCAATGAACCACAAGACTCCTGTACATGCCTTAAATGCTATAAAACTCTAAAGGATAATGAAAATTCCATCAAATATCTCTATATAACAAACACGCTCATCATGACTGCTTGGGATTACCCGAGCAAATGATGCAATACCTAGAATGAGTTTCCATATCTTTGCAAATCATGCAGACCCAAACTGGATCTGTTTGAAAGAGTTGATACCATAGAAACATGAATAACCTCCCTTGACACCATAGTAGCATCCCTGGATGCTTTAAAAGGAAGATTATCCAACCTTGAAAAAAAAGACACAATGCAAAGACCTGAACATCTAATAGCTACAAACCACATCTCTACCCAACAACTACAACCCAATCCACAACCCAATCCACAACAAAACATAAATCAGACAAATAATGATATCCCAATCCACATCAGAGAAGCTGTTAAGCGTGAATGGAAATGTCCAAACACCATTTTATTTGGTCTAGAGGACATCAATGACAATGATGACATCACAACTGTCCAAAACATCATCAGTGATAATCAAGCATCAACCATCTTCCCTGATGAAATACTTGAGATTTCCCACATTGGCCAAGAGCTCAAAAACAGAGATGGCTCTGTGGCCCCACGCTTCTGCAGGGTCATTTGCAAAAATGAATCAAGCAAACGTAAATTCATTTATACTATAAATTCACTTGCCAAAAGCAACACCAACCATAAGAACCTCCATTCTCGTCCTGACCTAACCATACAGTAATGTGCCTGCTCCCATTTACTCCACACAGAACTCAAAAAATATCTAGACAATGGAGAGAAGGACCTGTACATTGACTACCATGCTGACTATATCAAAAGTAAGTCACACAACCTGCAACTCAGCTTTAACCTTCAACCACAATCCTACTTCAATCAATCCACCATCACCCAAGACTAGGCACACACACCCCTAACTACCTCAATTCCAACTACAGCTGGCCTTAACTTCAAGCTACTCGATGCAAGAAGCCTTGTGAATAAAATACCTGAATTTCTCCTCTTACTAAATATGGCTATATTCGAAATCATATTTGGCTGTGCAACGCATCTCTCCCCGACTCCATTACCACAGTAAGAGACTATCATGTTTACCAATCAGATCGTGAAATTCATAGAGGAGGTGATGTTGGTATCTTCTATAAAAAGTCTTTACATCTAAAAAACATCCAAGTTACCCAGGAGCTTGCTCTTCCTGAGACCATCATCTGTGAACTATCCTTAAATATCACATTTCGATTCTTACTATGTTACAGAACACCTGATTATGATATCGAACATGTAAAAAAGCTAAATTCACTACTAACATGGGCAACATCCTGCCCACATGCTTTTATCTTTCTTGGTGACTTCAATCTACCTGAAATTAACTGGACCCTAAATGAATGTACAACTGAACCCATACATGCAACCTTTTGCAATGCTGTAACAAATCTGGGACTGAAACAACTAGTAACCAACAATACTAGACTTAATAACTGCCTCGATCTCTTCTTCTGCAATAGTTTGAATTTAACTTACAGAATACAAACGAAAGAACCCTTTTCAAACAGTGACTACAACATGATTGACTTTTGTCTGAACATACGCCCACACAAAAATCATCACAATGATGTAATCCCCAATTATAACTTCAAAAAAGGCAACTATGATCTTATAGACAATGATCTCTCATCCCTAGATTGGCAATCTCTATTCACTGGATGCAATACTGTTGAAGACCATTACAACATATTTTTACTTGAAGTCAAAAGAGTCATCAAACTATATGTGCCAATAACAACTCCCCCCCAAAAAATATATGTTGAAGACCATTACAACATATTTTTACTTGAAGTCAAAAGAGTCATCAAACTATATGTACCAATAACAACTCCCCCCCCCCAAAAAAAAAAAAAAACAAATTACCCATAACAATAAGGAAACTTCAATCTAAAAAGAGATCACTCTGGCAGAAAAACAAATCTGGTCAAATCTGGTCATGTTGCCAACTTCAAAATACAAAAATTTATGCCACCAGATAAAGACTGAATGCACCAATTATCACATTAAACAAGAGGAAAACGTTCTACGCACCAATTCCACCTGTGCTTTTTACAATTTTGTAAACAACAAACTAAAAGACTCAAGGTCCATCCCACCCCTGATAGGACCTAATGGTAAAGACTGCAATGACGACACCATTAAAGCCAACCTCTTTAACACATTATTTGGCTCAGTATTTGTAAACAGCAATGGATCATGCCCAGTATTTCCTAGCTGAACCACAGAAAACTACAATGATCTAATATACATCAATTTTACAGAAGACAATGTTGAAAAAGCACTACGCAATCTAAAACCATCTCTATCTATTGGACCGGATTGAATATGTGCCTACTTCTTTAAAAAGCTATCCACTGCCATAGGAGAACCTCTAAGCATAATCTTTGAAAAATCTTTCAGGACCAGCTCCTTGCCTAACCTATGGTCACAAGCCACGGTCATCCCCATCTTCAAAAAGGGAGAGCCCAGCCTAGTTGAAAATTACAGACCAATCTCCTTATGCTGCATCACCTGTAAAGTCATGGAATCAATTATTAACCAATCCATTATCCTCCACTTAGAGACAAACAACCTACTCTCTAATAAACAATTTGGTTTCAGAAAAAAACTATCCTGTAATCTGCAACTCTTACACTGCAAAAACATATGGACTGCACAACTCAATCAGGGCAAAACAATAGACACAATCTACATAGACTTCTGTAAAGTCTTTGATTCAGTGGTACATGATAAATTACTCCTAAAACTAAAATCTTATGGTATCTCTGGACAACTGCATAACTGGATAGAAGCATTCCTGTCAAACAGACAACAAATGGTCAAAATTGGGAGTGTCCTATCAAATTCTGTACCTGTCAACAGTGGTGTTCCCCCAAGGCAGTGTTCTAGGACCAACTCTCTTCATACTCTACATAAATGACCTCTGCAATCATATTAAGAGCAACTGCATTCTCTTCACTGATGATTTAAACTATTCAATACCACAGACAATACTGCTACCCTTCAAAAAGATCTTGACTATGTATCAGAATGGTCAAACAAATGGCAACTTCAAATCTCAACAAATAAATGCTCTGTCTTACATATTGGCAAATAATTCAGAAAATAAAATACAAGCTGAATAGTCAAGACCTTGTTGATGATCCAAGCTCTGTAAAGGACCATGGAATACTTATCTCTAATGATCTAAGTGCTAGAGCCCACTGTAACTACATAGCCAAAAAGGCATTAAGATTTGTTAACCTAATCCTTCGTAGCTTTTTCTCTGGTAATATGACACTACTAACTAGAGCATACAAAACATTTGCTAGACCAATACTCGAATACAGCTCATCAGTCTGGAACCCACATTATGTATCTGATATTAGCACAGTTGAGAAAGTCCAGAAATATTTCACAAGAAGAGTTCTTCACTCCTCTACTTGTTGTAGAATACCTTATGCCACCAGACTTGAAATTCTAGACCTAGAAAACCTTGAATTCCACCATCTTTGGTCTGATCTAAGTATGGTGTATAAAATCATACATTGCAACAACTTACCTGTCAATGAATACTTCAGCTTTAACCATAACAACACAAGAGCACACAATAGATACAAACTCAAGGTTAACTGCACCAAACTTAATTGCAGGAACTACGACTTCAGCAACAGAGTGGTCAATGCCTGGAATACTCTACCTGACTTTGTGGTTTCTTCCCCAAACCCCCAAAACTTTAACCTTAGACTGTCTACTATTGACTTCACCCCTTTCCTAAGAGGTCTGTAGAGGGCTTGCATAAGTGCACCAATGTGCCTACCGTCCCTGTCCTATTGTATCTTTTATTTTTCTTATATGTACCCATTTCATGTATTCATAACTATTATCTTGTAAGCGATTGACAAATCAAATAAATAAAAATAAATAAATAAATAAATAAATAAAAATCTATAACAGTCACAGTGGCCATAGTCATATGATCTCCATTTCCAAACTTCACAATTGGCTTCCAATGGTTATCCATCCTAAACAGTCTTTGGTCATCCAACTCATCTCTTTCAGATAAAATTTATTTCTTTTTTAAAAGCAATCTGATACCATTCTTTTTGACTGGCAAATGTTATTAAAAGACCAATTTTATTTGATGTGTTAGTCAAAAAAGCTGTCCAATCTTTTTTCACAACTCTTGTGAATCTTTCCAAATAAAACTAATATCTCTCAAAAGCATTTATCTGAAATGCAATAATTTTTTTTTTGAAAAAGAAATCTTAGATTTTACCTATTTGCAACAGCCTCTGTGACAATCTTCAGGTGATTTCTACTTCTAATTCCTCAGACATAGCTTTTGTATTCTAGAGTCTCTACATTCAAACTGTTTCGAATCTTATGAACAACCAATAGTAGTTGAATTTCACTTTACATTTCTCTTTCTCTCTAAATCAACCTTTCTCAACCTTTTTACCTGGAAGAACTCTTGTAATAATTTTCAAAACTCAGGGAGCCCTCTGGATTAATAAACATATACAGTCTGTCTGTCTGTGCATTTGCCTGCCTGCCTAATTTCTATATGGCCCATCAATAGCATTTAAAGTGGCCCATGAACAAAAGATTTTCTCCTATCTCTTCTCGCTCACCCTTTATGGTGTTTTTCAATTTTCCATTAAAATTGCCTCCTATCACAAAATCGTGATGATTGGCAGGTAGAAGATAAAGTAATTGGTGAGAATGTGGAATGGCATTAACACTTTTTTGGGAAAATCAAAATACAGGTTTTGAGAGATGGTACAGTATCCAGAACAGCACATAATATTTTAAATGTATTTTCCCTCCAGTTCCTCTAATCTGAGTGTTCCTTTAGGACAACTGTTGAACAGCCAGGTCAATTTATAATTCAAAATAGCATAAAAATAGAATAGAGTAGAGTAGAATAGAATAGAATAGAATAGAATAGAATAGAATAGAATAGAATAGAATAGAATACTTCATTGCCCAAGTATGATTGGATGCACAAGGAGTTTGTCTTGGTGTAAATACTCTCAGTATACATAAAAGAAGAGATACATTCATCAAGAGTCAAGAATCATAAGGTACGACACTTAATGATAGTCATAGGGTACAATAAGCAATCAGATCATACTAGGAAACAGTCAATATAAATCGTAAGTATACAAGCAACAAAGTTACAGTCATACAGTCACAAGTGGGAGGGGATGGGTGATAAGGAGTGATGAGAAGATTAGTAGTAATAGTGCAGATTTTGTAAATAGTTGGGCAGCGTTGAGGGAATTATTTGTTTACGAGAGTGATGGCATTGGGGAAAAACTCCTTGTGTCTAGTTGTTCTGGAGTGCAGTGCTCTATAGCGTCGTTTTGAGGGAAGGAGTTGAAACAGTTTATGTCCAGGATGTGATATAAGCAAATAAATAATGTCCCTGCCCCAAAGGAACTGAAGGAATAGTTACAATAATGAAAAATTTGATTAGTACATTAAAATCCAAACAACACAACCATTGACCCCTAAAGACCAGAATAAGAATAAGTGATTTTTTTAAAAAATGTATTTTATAAAGACGGTGGTAACCGAATGCAATCACTTAATGAGTGCCTTCCCAACTCTGGGAATGGGGCCATCTTCCATTTGCCTAATACAACCATCTTAAAAAGCAGTGCAGCTTTTATCCTAGAGATTTCAACATCTGCTGAAATGTGTTTCCTTAAGTAGCTAGATTCTAAGTGCTTTAAAAAAACCCAATTCCCATTTACCTCCTCTAATACCCAAAGGAGACGTAGTCCAAGCTTTCTGGACAGCACCAGATTGCTCATCCCTAGTTTTCCTTTTCCTTTTTGTTTTAACTAAACATTTGGTGTTTTCCAATTAATAGGATGCCAGGAATCCTAAGCTTTTTAATATCCTATAAATGACAGGGGAACTTTATGATTCTTTCCATTAAAGCAGATAGGTGAGCCAAATTCACCACATGGGAGATATTCTTGTTTCTCCATGTGATTTCCATCAATTAAATCGCCTCTAGAAGCTGCAACTTGCATTTCCCATTGCAACAAAATTGTACCTGAACCCTACAGAATTCAGTTTCACTATTTGTTTGTTTACCCATCCCACCTAGAATCAATTGTAGGTGGCTTACAATCAATAAAAATAAAAAAAACGTATTAAAATAATAAATATTAACACTAAATTTGTTTTAAAAACTTAGATCCTACTAAGTATGGGATATAACAATGGATCTCTTGAACTATCTATAATAATCTATATATTAGGCCATAAATGTTCCCTGTATAGAGAATCTTTCAATCCATAGAACTTTTTTTCCATTTCATACCACAACAGACACAAAGAGTCCAAAAGAGTTTCCAGAGGTAACATTTTGGATGCTTGGAACGTTTGTCACACACTTGCTAAAGTGTGTGGGAAACATTCTCGTGTTGTTCCCAAATGCCAAGCAGTAAAGATAGCTTAAGAAGTTGCTTTCTCACAGTTTAGGCAGTTCCTTGTTTGTGAAGTCATATGAGATCACAACTGTATCAATGAAATTTGCAAATATAATGAGAGGCTCAACTATTGTTTTTCCCAGGTTCTCCTCCCAACGTTTTATCAGAACAGAGGTCTTAGTATTCTACAGTCATCCTACAATTTATCTCCTTTAAGATAGGGATTGTCAACCAGACATCCACCAAGGTGTCTGCTACCCGATTTGGATGACATAAATAAATATTGAAAGCAAAACTGTAAACCTGGTGAGCTGCAAAGCAGAATGTCGGCCTCTGTCACCTTTATATCCATGACTGCTTCTATGGCCTACAAGAGCAGAATACTGGGTGGGCAATGACATCACAATCTCTCTAGAAGTGAGATTCCTGCTGACCTCCCTTCGCCCCACTAAGAAGGCAAAGGGCCAATGGAGAAGACATTTTGAGCAAATAAGGATAGACTTGGATCTTTGCTGTTGTTAAACTTAATTTAAAATGTCTAGGAGACAACCTGTGATCTTCTGGAACATACTTTCAGAGCTGTTTCCTCACTAGGATCCTCAATACCTTCAACAAGGATGAAGCTCCCAATATGAGGCCTTCACTTGAAAAGCTGGGCATACACTCAGAGATAGCCCCTGTTGAGTGATACTATATAATGCAGTCAAATAACAGCAAAGGAAGTGATTCATGACATTTTGTATTACGAGATAATCTATTAACTAGCTGTGGATAGAAGCTAGCAGTGTATCCTCATATACCACAGAGCAACTCTGTAGCTTTGAATATGAAGGGTGGTAAGATAAAAAGAAAGAAGAGGGGAAGGGAGGAGGTACCTTGATTCATGATAAAACGTTTAAGAAGTTATTTTGGGTTGAGTTTCTATTTCTGTGATTATGATAGCTTGCAGATAAAATGAGAATGCCACAGCACTGATTGATCCACACCCAAAATGAAGAAGAAGAAAAAAGTCAGCTCTTATTTCCTTTCTCACCAAAGCAGATACATTAATGGGATAACTTCATAGTCTAAGATGCTTAACTTCCTGAAACCTAGCTGCTCATAATCATTAATTGAAGGTATTTGTAACCAACATAAATTCAATTTCCATTCATTTTTTAAAAAATTATAAAATGCATTTATAATCTGATATTATCGGGTAAGTAGATATTTGTGTGTGATAAAGACAGAAGCAGTGAAGATAAAACAGCTCATTAACACCTAAAAGAAAAATGAATGTTCCTCATCTAAAGGAACAAGCCAATTAACATGTGAACACCATTACCATGTTAGGCATATCTTAAATCACAATGTGCTTCATCTCTCATAAATATGTTTTATAGGATCTCAGCTTGTGAAAGCATCTCAATCTTACAACTTTTATTTTTTAAGAAAGAAAAACTTACACTTTGAATTCCATCAGGAAACAAAATGTAAAATATCAGAAACTGTTTTAAAATTGTAAATAACAGTCACTGGTTTTCTAATGTACTGCTAGAATGTCTGTGTAGTTTTCAGATGCTTCCCCATGTACATTGCATTTCTTTAATCTAGGCAGTGTGTTGCAAAATATCTATATGCAGAAAGGGTAAGAGTTAGTGTGGTAGTTATGAATTTGGCCCTCTGCTTTTCAACTAGCAGCAGCGGTATCTTGTAGGACATTAAACTTGAACAACTTTGTTTGACTATTCTGGTTTCAGGTAATCCTTGAGACAGTTGTTAATTATTTGTTATTTCTAAATTTTAAAAAATGGTTTCATCAGGTATACCTATGCACCAAGCTTCATCCAATGGAAGATGAATTACTACTATGACCACCACCACCACCACTACTACTACCTGTCACTGACTCCAAAAATAATGTTGGGTTCTGAATGAGAGAAGTGTGAAAATGAAAAGAATCTCACTGTTTATGAGTCTTTATAAAGTTATTTATTTTCAGGAAATATACACAACAAATAGTATGCATTTGGTTATGAGGCAAACACATATTTTCTCAAATATTTCATGGGTTTGAAATGAACAAAAAGATTAAAATGTGATGAATAGGAGGAATGGAAAGAAAGAGTGTTTATATTATATAAATCACATAAGCAATAAAATGTAGTAACTTATAAAAATCTTGAGAGATGTAACATGCCCCTTTTGCTCTTCTGTAGAGAGATAATGCAAACTTAAATTTCCTACTTAATATACTATTTTAAGCATGGATTAAAAAAAAGCTATCGTATTACTACCACTGTGTGACCTTTTGTAGAAGTAAAATTTAAAAGCATTGCCATTCCTGGATGGCAGGAATACAAAGACTAAATAGAAAATTTAACTGATATTGCAGCATTGAGCAAAGGAACAGTAAGTCAAAGCACTGTATGACACAAACTAGACAGGAGAGAAGAAATAATATGAGGAAGAAAATATTTAAAGGAGTTTAAATGAATTACTGAGTAATCAGTGTCTTCTGACAAGAGGTGTATATGATATCTGAAGAGTCAAGTATTTCGAAAAATACAAAATCACTGTCAAGTAGTAAATGGAAGCTGCTTTCTGCTGAGAAGACAATGTCTTTCTCCAAGGTCTGGAAATGTTTGGTAGTTCATATGCTTGTTGCCATAGAAATGCTACAGGAATATTGACTTCCGGTTTGGGCTTCTTTGGAGATGGACCGAAATCGCAATCGTCCACAGTTTTGATCCGTGCTCGCTACTGGAGCGCCCCGAGCCACCCGGATTCAGGGCTGAAGCTACCCTGTAGAGGGGGTGAAGAAGGGGGAGCCATCAGCAGGGATGAAAAGAGCCGCATCTCTCCTCTTCAGCTGGCCATTACTCCCTTTCCCAAAGGCAGTTGCAGCAGTGGTCAGAAATGGCCATCTCAAAGAAGAACCCGATTGGACAAGATTGTTCAGGAAGAAGTTTAAAGGAGAAAGTTTGACTGACTGGGTTGAATGGAGAAGATCTATTTAAGGTACCTGGAACCTGAATTTTAAAGACTAATACTATTCCTAAAAAAAATTTTAAGTTGCGAAAGAGAAAGGGAAAGGAAACGGAATTGGCTTTTTTTCCTCTAACATCAACAGTTTTAACTGACTTGGAACATTAAGAAGAAGAGATTCAAGTAAGAAATTGATACTAATCCACTTTGACATTAATTGGCTATTTCTAGATGAAAATAAAGTGTCAAGGGGATAAAGATTCTTGTATAATTTAAAAACTTTCTTTAAAAAGAAAAAAGAAAGAAAGCAGTGGAGGGAAAAAGGGGAAAAGAGGATGGAATCTGGAAAATGGAGGAGACCACCTGGAACTTTAAAAAAAATGATAGTGGAATTTTAATAAGGCTTGCAAAAGATACATTGTAGCTTAAAATTTGTTACAAAAAAACAAAGCTCCTGGAAAGAGAAAGTGAGAAAAGAAGCAAGAAACAGTTTTGTATTATTGGATGATTCCTGGAACTTTGGATGGAGGATCCTAATGAAATAAAATAAAATCAATTTGGGGTTGTTTAATTTTTTTAAAAATGGCATCACTCCTTGAAGAGTTAAAAATGAGACTTAAAGAACAAAAAGAAGAAGCATAAGACGGAAGAGGATATTTTGGCTTCGTATTTCAATTTTTAGAAATGGAGATCTTGAACTATGAAAAACAACAAGAAATGCTTGCAGAACAAGAAGGGCGGGACAATGAAGAAGCCATCTTCAATGACCAAGCAATTTTAAGCTGGGTAAAAAAGGGAAAGGGGGGAAAGAGAGTTAAAAACTTAAGTACTGAAGCAACAACCAAAAAAAGAGTAATTTGAAAAGGAATCATAACATCAGGAAGAAGCAGAAAGGAGGATCACAGAAGGGAAAATCAGATAGAAAAGGGAATAAAAAGGGGAGGGAGAAGAAGAGAGGGAAGAGGGAAAGGAAAAGAAGCTACAAAAGACAGAAACAAGATATAGTGGTACAGGAAAAACTTACAAGAATTAAAAGTATAAACCTATTTAAAAGACACAGAGACAATGGTTAAAATTTAACTTAAAAAAAGGATTCTGCAAAGGTGCATGGGATAGCATTGTTATATAATATGTTAGATGATTAAAGTGATAGAAAATATTTCTATTGATGTGTAGTGGAATATTTGTTTGTAAAGAGAATAAGGCTCTCAATGATTTAAAAAGAATGTTTAAAAAAAACTGAAAAGAAACATGGAAGATTTTTATCAGTTGATAAGATGAACCTGAATAAGAATAATAACGTTATTGACTACTGTTAATAACTATTGTTTGGTTTTTTATTTAAAGACAGTAATAAATAAAATATGAAATATAGATGATTAAAGTGAAAGACAACTGATATTACTAGGTAATGTTTGTTAATAGAAATGTAAAAGATTGTTATTAATATTAATGATAGAGCTGTAGTTGAATAGAATAATTATTCCATTTACTATTGTTATACATATATACAAGATATATATACATATATACTTTTTTCTTTTAAGAATTTAGTGTGTATTTTAAGGAAATGTACCAAGCAGAATTCGATTGAAAATAGGTATGTGTTATAAAATAGAGGTTAGAAAATGAATGCTATAATTGTAAAGATGTAATTTAAATTTTTAAATAAGATTTGAAAAAAGAAACTCCAGTCTAGTAATTACAGGGGAAAATTTGTTTTACGAGAAAAGATAATATGAAATTGTAAACAGGACAGACGAAAGTATAAAAACATTGATTAGAAAGATTTTAAAAATTAGAAAAAGATATGTAATTGAATTAAGAAAGGAATGAGATAATTTAAAATAAGGCTATAGGAAGTAAAGAAAGGGAAGAGCTATTGAAAAAAATGTGAAAATAGTTATAAGATATGGATTAGAATGTATAAGATAAATATGTATTGAGTTTATGTCTATATGGAGAAGTGATAACCCGGAGCCACGCTGTTCTCAAAAAAAGATATTTTATTTGTATTTGTATGTTTTGTGAAAACTTAAATAAAACTTTTATTTAAAAAAGAAAGAAATGCTACAGGAATATTTAAAGGAAAAAAAGGTGTTAGTCAAACCTCTTTCCCAGACCATAGCATGTATCCACAAACCCAATACTGTCTCTGACTGGCATGGGGGAGACACCACACTGAGTGGTCCCATCGGTACTTAATCTGCTTGTTCTTTTTACCTGTAATGAGAGTCCTTCTGCACAAAGTTAGTACTGGATCTGCAGATACTATGTATGTATTCTTACTCATTATTGAGAAGTTAAACTATTTC
>NW_020769336.1:1823418-1846484 GCF_900518735.1 Pseudonaja textilis
ATTTCATTTCCTGCTTGGTGCTTACACAAGTAAAATACTGGAGGTTAGAGGTAAACAGTTTCTTATGGAAGGAAACACCCTATTTATTTTAAAAAGACTAGAAATAAGGAGCTAGTTTTTTTGCTCTCATTCTCACTGGTATTCAAGCAGTCCCCTGTTACTAGTCTTTTTTGAAATGAGGAGGGCAGCATCTTTCAAACTCTTTTTCCAGTAGCCAGTTGTTTCAGTTGCAAAAGAACTTCAATGTGAAATTAGGACAAGGATAGAAGATGGAGTGTGCTGGCTATTGGTGTTCTTTATTAACCTGTGATCCATATAAAATATGGATTTATGCATAATAAAGTACATTTTGCAATGTAACAAAAATGGTCATGATGTGGACAAGAGGATGGGATGCTTTGAATTACTCTGTGAGTTTTGAGAAAAGTGAAAAGTGTGGCTGCTCTGAATTGCTCTAAACAAAAGTGCCATGAATTGTTTGCATATCCTACACTAACCTTATATAGAAATGATGGATTGTGAGAATGAAATGAATGATGTAATTATGTAGGTCTGCAAAAGCAATAGAATCACAGGGGAAAATAACAATCATTGGCGAGCCTTGTGGACATCTTCAGGTTGAAGAGATTGAATTATGGCAGGACTAGACTTTTATTTTTTTAATTGTTTTTAATTTTTGTCAGAGGGAACAATGAAAACTTTTGAGAATTATTTTTTTTTTGCTTATTAAAACCCTGCCAAAGAAAAATTGGTCCATTTTAATGGATTGGGAAGGATGAAAGGTAAAATGTGTCTCTTCAATCAGGATCTGAAAATTTTGGCACAACTCACTTGGCAGGATGCTATATAGGGGATAAATATGTTCTGAGGGTTCTATGTAGTCTTTCTCTCAGGCAAGGTATTTATCTGGCCTTTTTTTTCTGAGGTCTATACACATTATATATTCAAAGGATTGTTCACTGGGTTGAAAGTTGGTTGGAGGGTATTCTCATGACCAGAAGATGTCTTGGTAAATATAAGCAATGATATAAGGTTGCATCAGATCAAAGTTTCTTCTGAATTCTTAGCCTGTTGGTGGGTTAGTTTCACTCACTACCAGTTAAAATTGTACTTCTAGTTCAACAAACCTGATGTCTATGGAGATTCTTAGTCATCCAAGTTATGGTTGTCCCAAAGGTGCTTTTTCAAGAGGCAACTGGGTTTTCTTTGTTTTTCCTTCAAGACTTTTTGCTTCTCATCCAAGAACTGAAAAAGCTTCTTGGATGAGAAGTGAAACTTAATCAAGAAAAAACAAAACAAGTTCAGTTGCATCTTGAAAAAGTATGTTTGGGATCAAATCTGGTAGTTACAGTGGGTTAAAGTGCAGCATTGCAAGCAAACTCTGCCTACAGTCTGGAGATTGATCCCGACAGTGCTCAAGGTTGACTCAACCTTCCAAGGTCTGTAAAATCAGAACCCAGATTGTTGGGAAAAATACACAAATAGGGCTTCTACATTGTAAATCACCCAGACAGCACATTTATCAACTAAATGCTACTGCTACTGCTATCAAACATGCCCTACGTTTGCTTTCTTTGGTGGTTGGGTGCAGATTTATATATACTAAACAGCAACAGCTCTTTAGGTAATTATTTTTCATCCCTTATTCTTGGCATAGGTCAACACTCTCCTAAGCAAAGTAATCTATTTTGTCTACAATAAAAATGCATACTTCAACTGATTTAAAAGGGAATTAATTATACAAGGATCATAAAATGAATGACTCAGGTAGTCCTTAATAGCTTGAAATAGAAGAAAGTTTATACATTTCAAAATATGCTTAAGGAAACAAGGTTATTTAAACGCAAGACAAAATGTTTGTACTTAAATATTACACGAATACAAAATACTTGTAACAAAATTCTCTGTGAATTCAAATCACCTTGTATGGCTTGGTAGTTCATAGCTATCAAGATAGCTTGGTCACATTGACCTATGATCTTAATTGGATTGTTGCAATGCACTCAATATGACACTGCCCTTGAAAATAATCCAGAAACCAGGCTAACTGCAAAATCAGTTGCCAACTTGTTGACAGTATTACTGGTAGCTATCAAAAGCCATATATTGTCATTCTGACCTGGACAGAGGAATATTGGTTTTCTATTGATTTTTTAAAATTTAAAATGTTCTCTTTGACCTTTGGAATCATAAATGGCCTCAAGGACTTGTGCTAAACATGCCTGGGATCAAGTCAAATACATGTAATAGCAAGGTGTGATGTCCTCTGCCCCAATACATATATATTGCAATATAATTGAATAATTATATCAAAAGCTAAATAATAAATTGAACAATGCTAGAAAATGTAGTAATTGTGAAATTATCTGTAAGCTCTGAAAATTAAGTATTTAATGGAGAATGTCTACTATATTTTCTCAAAGGCTAAGATGAAAGATTGTTGCAGGACTTCCAATTTAACTGAAAGATGGGTTAGAATTTCTTCATTTTTCCTTGAAGACATTTCACTTGTCAGTCAGAACTGAAGAAGCTTATTGGATGAGAAGTGAAACATCTTCAAGAAAAAACAAAGGAATTCCAGTTGTCTCTTGAAAAAAAAACACCTTTGGGACAATCATGACTTGGATTACTGAGAATTCCAAAAGACTTCCATAGAAGTTTATTGGAACTCTCCATAGAATTCTAATCTAACATTTATTTCTGTTCTAGTTTCATTATAATAGATAGAAAGAGACACATCTATACCTGGATTTGTTTCACATTTTGATAGGTAATCCTTAAGTTCTTCAATAATTTTATTAATGCAAATTCAACTGCAGTATTTACTAATATGGCTTTTATTTGCATTTTTAACTCCTTTATGTTGTTGTGAAGTCCTTTGGACAAATAAGTTATGCTTTATGCTTTACTTAAATGGCATCATTAGCTAAACGTTGAATATTTCTATCAAATTGTATGAGAAGGAGGAATGCACTGATTTATGCGCCACATTCTTGGTAAGACAACTTTTTAAAAATCATTATATTGTAGAATACATGGCAAATATTAAAGAAGGAAAAATGGCAATGCCTTAAAATATCTTTTTAATGCGTAATCATGATGCCACTGCAGTTTTTCCTCATGACTCATCACAGCCATTTTTTCCTGTATTTCTATTAGTTCCTACCAATAAGACTCAATTAAAATGAAATATATTTTGGATACAAGTGATTTGATCCAAAAATTTAAAAAGGTATTTGAGAAAGAATACAGTGATTTCTAAAGGCAAATACCACCACTCTGATCTGAAAAGGTCACTGAAGTAATTATAAAGCATAAATTAGAAATGAATTGATCTGGAGTGCTGAAATGTTCTCAATCACACAAAGAGATTTCAGTTTAGAAATACCGTTTGTGAGGGATACAGGTGTTTGGCAGTTGTAATCTATATCTTCCTCCCACTCTGAAGACTCATCATTGCAGCAATGAAGTGTCATCTTGAAGTGTTATTTTATCATTATAAATAATGTCATAACTTGAGTACTTGTGAGTTGCACCTACTTTCTGTATTACTAATGCAAAATCGCAGCGATTCTTTTTTATAGATAGTCCTTACACCCTTTCATTTAATGTCTGTTCAAAGTTACAATGGCACTGAAAAAAGTGGCTTATGACCATTTTTCATACTTACAATTGTTGCAGTATCCCCATGGTGACATGTTCAAAATTTGGATGCTTGGCAACAGCTCGTTACATTGTCCTGGGGTCATGTGATCAGCTTTTGCAACCTTCTGACAAGCAAAGTCAATGGGGAAGCCAGATTTAGATAACATCTGTATTACATAACAACTCAATCCAGAGCTCTGTTATCAGCTGCAGAGGCTTTCCAGAAAGCCTCGCTGGCCACAGAAAAAGAAGTTCCTAAAAGCCTCTGACAGCAAAAAGGAGGCCAAGGGTGAAGTGTGCAAGTGAGGTTAGTTAGTGGATGACATGCCTGAAAATAAAACCTGATGCCTTTTTTGATGGCAAGAAAGATTGTAAAATGGGGCAAACCCCACTTAACAAATGTCTTGCTTAGTAATTCTGGGCTCAATTTGTGGTCATAACACAAGGACTACCTGTATTATTATTTATATATACTGCCTCCTGATACCGTTATGGACTTTAAATAAGACAAGAAGAACCAAAAGGACAATCCAGTGACAGTAAACAGACAAGTAGACAAAAGGAGAGACTGACAGAATGTAGGAGAACTGGGAAGAAATGAGGAAAGTACCTCATAAGAAACCATGATTAATTTCTGAACAAAAACTGGAGCAAAGAATGTAAAATATCATTCTGCTCTCTCCTGGTGGCAGAATTCATTTGATGTGCACAAATGAAGACTGCAAGGGATGTCCCAGCATTCTTTCTTTTAATGCTACTGGTAGAGGTAGATTTCACTGCTGGGTTACAATTAAAGAGGAGGTGAGAAGAGGATGGGAAAAAGACACCGAGGAGAGAACATAAAAGGAGCATAGGCAGTATGGAACACATTCCTACTTATTAGCTTTCTGAAGGAGGAATAATGTTATATTTCCATTAGCACTTCCATCCTTAACAGATTTCCCCTGAAACCTTATTTACAGGGGTGGGATTCTAGAACTGGTTGTTAACATTCTAAGCAGTTTTGGAGAACCAGTTGTTAGAAGAAATTACTGGCCTAATCCTGTAAAGAAGGCAGGAAGGAAACATTTTGGTGTTGCTTACAGAAACTGCCTCTCCGCTAACCTTTATTACATTACAGGAATAGACTTCCTGTCTCTGGAACTTCTCTGGAGATTTTTTTTCCTTCTTACTGGTACTTTGATACTTTGCTTGTGTGGAGTGACCATTCAAAATTACAATGGCACTGAAAAAAAGTGGCTTATGGTCATTTTTCACACTTACAACTGTTGCAAGCATCCCCACAGTCATGAGAGGCCAGACAAGGAGATGCATGCCTCAATGTGAGTGATGTTGAGTTGGCCACACCCAGCCAGTCACCACCAAGCCATGCCCACCACCTAAGCCACACCCACAGAACCAGTTGTTAAAAAAATTTAATCCCACCCCTGCTTACTTAGATTGGTGACCCAAACTTTCAAAGCTGCATGTTTGGTACTTCAGCTTTTTTAAAATTTCCAATTCATGACTCAGTCATAATTAGGGATGAAAGTGTACATGGGAGGGAGGGGCAGAGGAGGGGAGGCATGTAAGCCCAAGCTTGCTATACTCTCAGCCAGCTCACCAGTTTTATGGCTACTATTCCTCTCAGTAAAATGAGAATGGCACTGTCTGTCCCCACCTTCCTTCTTTCAAATAGTGCCAGGCTATCATGCCCCTGGTGGAGATTAACTCTGAGGAAGAGGAGGAACAGCCAACAGAGAGTGGGAGTGTGGCTCCAGAGGTGGTGGAGGAGGCTGGGGAAGGGCAGAGGCTGGCTGAGCAATCAGAGGAGGATCCAGGCCCATCCCCTATCCATCCTAGGTCACGCATGGAGGAGAGGATCAGGGAAAAGCGAGGTCTACTCAGGTGGAGATTACCATGATCTTCCTCATGGCTTGCAGCTGGGAGTTATGTATATAAGTTTGTAACTGCGTAGTCAGAATTGCTGGAGTCAAAGTTTAGTGTTTATTTTGAAAGAGGTTTATCTTTGCTGGCATTCTTCCCATGGACTCTCCTCGGTTATCTTCCTGGAATGTATGATTAATTATCTTGGCTTGCTTCGGAACTCTCATCAATGAGGTTTGTTTTGGTTGTGTTTTTTTGCCTCATTATCTACTTTTGTAACTTTAAACTGCACCAAATAAAACAGTGAAGTTAAGTTGAAGGCATTACTGGACTTTAATGTATGTTTTGGGTTTTCGGTTTTGGGTTATTTTGAGAGACTACGGGTCATCACACAGGCTATATATTTGGTCTCAGATGTCACATAAATCCATGAAAGAAGTGGAACTGCAAATTGTTGTGTCTCCTTCATAAAATATTTCCATCCAGCTGGATGCTGGGATTGCACCTCATATATTGAAAGGAGGAGAAAACTATAGTAAATTTTAAGAAAAAAATCAATACATTCCACTCATCAACTGTATTACCACCTGCCACATTACAAGAGGACAGGGGTCTCAGCTGTTGTAAATATGAATAAAGCTATAAAAGCAGGTCATAAATACAACCAAGACTTGGTTATTCCAGATCTAATAAAATTCATCAGATCAGTTTTTAATGGGGTTAGGTGTTTCATAGCAGCAATCCTGAAGTTTCTTTATAGCTGTACATTTATACTTTTTTAAAAAAGTTTTTATTGTTTTTTGACATACAAACAAACAGACAAAACATAAAAACATCAGCTCCCCCATATTTATATACAAACAGTGAGTCGGTTGGTTCATCAGTTTTGTGCACTCATCTCATAGTCACAATTACAATTACCTTATATAATAACTCTTATTGTCAATACAAACTTATAAATCATAATATCACTATTAAAAAAAGAAGTTTGACTAAACTTTTATTCGATCATGCCTTTGTGAGATAACTATATTTTAAGTAATTTATTCTAAAACAAATCATATAATCGTACCAATTCTATCCTAAATAAGAGAAAAAAAAGAAACAGAAAACTATTATATAAATATAATATCCAGTACCAAAAAAGAGAAAAGAAAAATGAAATCAATATTATTCCTTATTGTCTAACATTTCTATTTTTGTATTTCATCATTCAACCATTGATAGAAAAGATCCCAAACTATATAAAATTGTTTATCTTCTTGCTCTCTGATTTCAAAAGTCAATCTACTCATCTCAGCACATTCCAATATTTTCTTTATGACTTCTTCCTGCAATGGAATTTTCTCATTTTTCCAATTTTTTGCAAATACAATCCTAGCCGCAGTCAATACATTTACAATCAAAACATTTATACTTTTCTTATCTCCACAGGAAGAAAGAAAGATAATAAAAGTGCAGAGTTGCATATTCCTCTAAATGTGTCATATTAAGCAATTTCCTCATATGTTACATCATAATTAGATACTGAAATGTTCTCTGTAGGAATGTGAGGAATGAACCTTGAGGAATGTCCGGAAATTTTGCTAACCCCAAAATGCAAGAGTCAACTATGCACTCTGAACACATTGTGAGGATAGTATAATCCCCATAGAGAGAGTTCTGCAACACTTATCAGATAAAGGTATGGTTAAAAATCCTAATTCTAAATCTTAGTGCCTTTAAACGGCTTACAGCTTGATTACCTAAAGGTGTTTATCTTGGTATAAGGCTATTCAGGGCTATTGCTAAAGAAGACACCCTCGGAAAGAAGTCCTCGATTTCAGAGGTCCATTTATGAGAAAAATAGGAAATATTCTTTTAGAAAGTCAGAGTTAATTCTTCATTTTTCCTTCTTTGGAAAAGAAGTCATTAATATTGTACATTGTTTGCATAACACATCTGGTAATACATAAAATTAATTTATCTTAATTTTCTAGGAAAAAGATTAAGTGTTATATTTAGAGTGTGATTTTAATCAGTTCATTAATTTTGCTAGAGAATTAGATATCAAATTGCTTCTAGGAAAATGTCGATGCATTGTGACATGCTTTGGAAATTAAAAGGGAGGGTAGAAACCATCTGATTTTGCTCCATTGAGTTCTATTGGAGAGGAAAATTGATTGTTATGCAGCTTTTCCAAAATTCTGGAATGGCTCAGGGGATGTGGAATAGATCTTCAAAGCCATCTCCACTATATTTAAGATTATCAGAGTTTTGGGGAAGATGAGAAAAACTGGAACAGTATTTCCATAGAACAAACCAAGAAAAAATGGAAAAACTGAAGGGAAGATATGCATCAACTAATGCTGTAATTCAAAGTATCTATTTAAAGTATAAAGAAGAAAGTCTTATCTGCCTTCAGATTTATTCAGACTTTGATGCATAATGATAGAATCACAGAGTTGGAAGTCTATCAAATCTGATTTTCTGCTCTTTGAAAGAATCCCATTTTAAGGCAATTGCAACAAATGACTGTCTATAACTTTCAGTTGTTATGGCAATGAATTAAATTTACAAACTCTGCTTTTTCCAAATTGAAAGTTGTATCTTACATTCTGATTTCTGTACCTGGTAAGGAGAAAACTCTTTCAGCTTTTTTTTTCTTTAGCTAACTAACTGCTTTGTAATAATGTACATTTTTAAAAAAATTATGTGTCAAGAAGGCAGGAAAAAATCAGGAATTATTTCCTCCTCCTCCTCCTCCTCCTCCTCCTCCTCCTCCTCCTTGTCAGACAGAGACAACTTCTCCAGTCAAATGAAAAACAGTTATAGTTAATTCTTCGTGTTTCCTTCTTTGGGGAAAAAACGTAATTACGCATCCATATATTGTCCCTTTTTTATTTCACGAGGCTTTGTTAGATTTCTACTAATGATTACCTTTGTCTTGAGTAAAGTGTAAACTGATCTTATCCATTTAATAAAAGTCTCTCCAAAATGTATATCTTGGCAAAACCTTGAATATGAAAGCCCAATTTAAGTTGTCAAAGCCCTTCTCTTCATCTGAGAAAATCAATGCAGAATGTTTTGCTTATGTTGCTCCCAATATTTCAAAATGTCCAACACATTTCTCATATCATCCTTTAATTGTCTTTTTGGTTAAAAAAAACAAAAAACAGAATTGATACTTATGAATTAATTCTTGCAAGTTTATTTTCAGCCTCTCAATCAAAATCATTGTAAACACCTTACAATCATTATTCAATAATGATATAGGCTGACGTTTCTTATAAAAACCAAACCTTGTTCTTCTTACTTATTAATGCTATATTGTGGGTTTTTTTTCTAGCTCTCTGACATTTTTCTTTTCTCCAAAATAGAATTCAGTGTATTTTGTAAAGGTTGTGAAAGTCCATCCTCAAAACATTTATAATAAGATCCTGATAATCCATTTGGTCTAGGCACTTTCCTGTTTTAATCTTTTTATAGCCTTGCAAACTTGCCTTACTATTATAAATCCATTCATAGTCTGCTTCTGTTCCTTGGTAGATTTGGTTTTTTTAAGTATACATCCATTTTCTCCAGAGAAATGTCTTGTCATTTATACTGTATAATTTGGACTAATGTTGATAAAATATTTTTTCTCCCATACTAGATTATCTATTAATATTCTAGCTCTCCTTTGTAATTTTAATATAATTTTCTTTTTTCTTTTCATAATTTATATGCCAACCATTTCCCTAGTTTGTTTGTAGACTCAATGTTTTGTTTTTGTTTTGCTTTGCCTAGTTCATTTTATTTCCATTTCTCTTACAATTAACATAGATAATTGTCATTGTAAAAGCTTAATTTGTTGAGAAATACTTCTCTGGAAATTGTTCTTAATTCTTCCTTTCTTTTAATCTCAAAATAGTGTGTCTTTTCTCTTACCTTTTTGAGCTCCCTGTTAGGTTGTATGAAATAACCTCTAAAGCTTTATTTGCATCCCAAACCATTCTTATGTCAGTACTTTTATATAAATTATTTTCAAAGAACTCTTTCAATTTCTTTTTACAGTCTTCCACTATTGCTTCTTTCTGTAACAGCACTTGATTCAACCTCCATCTGAAAGAACTAAGTTTCCTTTTATAAACCAATTTACTGGAATATGATATGAAAAGTCTTTGATAAGGTCTTTACTTTATGAACTTTTAGATTGTTTGAAATCGAAATCATACCTATTCTTGCAAAAGACATGTCTGTCAGAAGAATATGTAAAGTCTCTTGAATTGCCACGTTAATGTCTTCGTATGTCAGCAAGCCCTAATTTGTATATCAGCTAAAAAAACTTTTGGTAATTTGGTAATTCCTACAAAGTTCAGGTCCATTGCGCTCTTTAGTTCTAATTTCAAAAAGCACTTTCACCAAAATTTAATCTTTCAGACTTACTGTATCCTTTTATTCATTTTAAGCTTTCTTACATGCAATTCTTTTTAAGCTTTAGGCTGAAAATTTAAATCATTTTTTTTTCTTTCAATTTAGAAATAATGTTGACTTACTAAATGGATTTCTCTTGTCTTGTCACTTAGAAAATCTATCTTTAACTGTAAAATGATTATATCTGGTAGTGATTAAGAAAGCAAGGCTTTTGTAAAGCTTATGTATTTATAAGCTGCATTATGGCTTTCAGCTTGATTAAAATCCCTCAACCTCCAGCCCCTCGACTCATAAGTCAACTGTAAAAACCTTGGTTCCTGCAGTTTCTTCATGAGGAGCAACTGTCCAGAGTTCAATCTAACAATTTTTCCTTGTCTGGAGAGACTGTGCCATCCAGGATTCATCATCTGACCATCAAGCTCCACCACAATGTCTAGACTCTAGACTTCCAGAGATCCTTACCTGATAAATCTTAAATACTCTTTCTTATATATAATTCTAATATAAAATGTTGACTATATGCCATCAAGCCAGTATCAACTTGATCTGTTCCCAACTTGGTCCATCAGCTCTTCTAAAGTTGCATCATTGCAGCTTCAATCGAGTTTTTCTTTCTTTTTATTTTTCAGAGAAAACTATAATAGACATTTTTTCCATTTTATAGGGCCTGGATAGAATGCCAACAAACCAGCAGTCATGACCCTAAAGCAAAAGTAGTTCAACAAACACAAATACAGACCAACTGGTTTTGACAAGTAAGAGAATGAGTTATAAGTCACTTCCTAATTGCATGGATCAAGTGTTGAACTGAGTCCAGGAAGAACCAAATTCAAATTCCCAATCAGGCACACTGCTCAGCAGGTGTCATTGTCTCCCATCTACTCCATGGATTTACTATAAGGACAAAAGGGAGAGAGACCTCTATGTGCACCATTTTAAATACCTGGATAAATACCTACTCAACCTCAGCAATTTTAGAACATGGGATTTCATGCTGGCTGAGGAATTTCGAGCATTGAAGTCCAAATGACTTAAAGTTGCTGAGGTTGATAAACACCAGCCTAGGGAAAACACAGTAAAAGTAGTCTTCACCTACTGACAACTACTGGGACTGGCAACTCTGCTGTTAAGTGAAGTAGTCATAAAATAAAACGTCACATGACCACATCTAACTTATAATATCAGTTCCAGTTCATTCATGGTAGTTAAGCATGATGTCATGTAACCATGTATCATGTGACTTGCAACAACTCTCTAGCTTCCCCATTGACTTTGCTTGTTGGAAGCTGGCTGAGAAGCTCACAAATTGTGACTGTGTGATCAGAGGATGCTGCAACAGTTTAAAATGCATTGTAAATCCAAACACTCAAATCACAATCATATGATCCTGGGGACACTGCGATGCCCACAACTTCAAGGACTGGTCATGACTCTCCTTTTTCAGCACCATTGTAACTTCAAACAATTACTAAATGAGTGGTCAGGAAATGTCTATGATTGACTGAAGAGCTGAAGAAACTTCTTAATGAGAAGTAAAACATATTCAAAGAAAAACAAGAAAGTCCAGTAGCCTCTTGAAAAAGCACCTTTGGGAGTGATCAGTAAGTAAACATGTAAAGTTTAAAGACAAGTTTTAAACAAGACCTGCTTTAGACATTAGACATCTGGAGAACTCTACTGCACCAAAAGAAGCAATCTGATTTATTTTCTTTCTAGAAACAACCATAAATATATATATATATATATTTCTCAAATTTACTGAAAACCCTTGAAATATATCTTCTTGTATAAGACTTACGGAGACATTTTTCATCTGAAAAAGGTGTCATGGGCATCAGTTCATCTCTGTTTAGAACTGAATTTATCTGAATCTCTTTGATCAGAACTATACTGGTACAGCTGTGGTAAGGAAAAAGTTGGGTGCTATGTTAGAATAATAGAAAAGTCATAAATGGTTTATTGAGATGACCAGGACCTGATTAACATAAACATCAGAACCATTGAATATTCCTCAAGAATTCCTACAATAAAGATGTGCCTCTCACATCCCCAAAGAGAATAGAATATATAGGAGTCCTTTTTGTTCTCAAAGAATGATATGAAAGGAAACTGAGTTAAACAAAAGCCTTTTAAGAAATACTCAGAAATAAATAAATATGTGCTTCTCTTGCAGGAAGACTACAGGTAGGAGAAAGATGCAAGCTTCTATACTTGAAAACATTGATGCCTATCAAACGATAAGGTATAAAAGCTTTTATACCTCCCCCCTGACCTCCACTGGATCTAAACATTGTACACATTCAATAGCCTTTTCTAACAGAACAAGTGAAATTTGAGGTAACAACTAGTGAGCCAGGAAAGAAGCCGTTAAGAGTATTTATAGACACAGCTTGAACTTCAGTATCACACACTTCTTTCACAAAGCAGGCATTTGTGGAAAAACTGCATTTCCCTGTGCCTACACACAAATATGAAAATGGGAGTGGGTGGAGAACTTAAATTAGCCCAGTTCTCAGCAATTTATTCCATTTCATATTTCAATGGGAAGACAGTATCCAGAGCGAAACCTGCTCTTTGTTATATTCGGTATTAAACTTTAGAAAGTTATGTATTTTAACAGCATTTATGTTAGCATTTTTCTGTACTTCACAGCAACAGGAGATGCAAGTGTTTCTTGAGGAATTGTTCAGGTTTTGTGAATCATAAATTATGTTGGGTAGGGAACTTTTTCATTGGGGGCGGGGGGCTTGCATCATTCAAACACCTTCATGACATAAAAAAAATTAATAGCAGCATTGTGTATGAAAACACATTTTCCCTTTTCCAACAAAAGCCATCACTCAAATCCTGGTAGACAAAGAGTGCAGGGCTGTTTATATGTTTGTCCAAGGGGATTTAGATATTTAGCTAAAGGTTGAATGTGTGATTTGTAATGTTTGTGAACTAGATCTTAGCTTTTGACAAACAGATGATAAGGTGGTTACGATTTTTTTTTAAAAGTAGAACCCATGTTGGAGCCATTTCGAATAGCTAGTTTAGTCTTTTCAATTTGCATTGCGTTCAAGGAAGAGGTGAAAAGACTAGATAATAGCCATATATGAGAACATTTGATTCCTTATTGGAGTGGTGAGCTTTTTTTTCAAAGGCAAAGCTGGAAGGTTGCATTCCCTCAGCACAAAGAGGCCAGCAGTAACACAATCTATGGCAATAAATAATTCTACCACTGTGGATACTTGAATGGAATTTCTGATGTCTTGTTTTTTATTTCCCCCTCTGGTTATCCTCCCTTAAGACAAGATGTTATATGCCTTATAAACAAAATAATAATGTGGCCTTGGTTTATTTATGGTTGCGTTTCTGTGCAGATTGGAAGTCTTTCTTTTTACTCTTTTTCCAGAATATTAATTAAATCTCTGGCTGATTTTGACAGAAAAACAACAAATAATTTTAGATGTCCAAATGGAGAATCATGAGCTTATAAGGGGGCAATCATGTAAGGGAACAGAAATTCCCCATGAGATATTTGATTAAGAAACATAAATAGTTGAACTATGTTCCTTAGTGATACAAAGGAAAACTTGTATTTTTTAGTATGTGCCATTTTTCAAGTGCATCAGGCCAAAATGTTCACTTTTATAGATGAGAAGTTGCAGTTGTTATTTATGTGGCAAAGGGAAAGGAAAAAAATTGATTGTTAGGGCTGTCCTGAGGGTATGGTTAATAAAAAGAAAAAAGAAACAATAAGATCGCCTTTGCAACAGTGGAAGCTTCACCTGTTTTTTAAATGTGTCATGCCATGTTTGCCAATCTTTACCACAGTCTGTGGGCACCCCTCTTGGTTGAAAAGTTTTTTCCTATTTTGGCTATGTTCACATAATACTGTATACCTAAGTAGATCAAAGATTGCTAAGACAGTTGCTTTGTACAACAGGTCATGTGTTCTTCAAATTATCTTTAGCAAAGATTTTTAGGAAGTCTCGTGTGATTTCTTAGCTGTTGATTTGATATGTCAGGCTGGAAAATGGTCAATTTAATAACCAGGTTGAATATCTGGCATGAATACAGACACTGAAAGATATATTAAATTATACTTTGAGAGTAACAACAGGGACTGCTGTAAAGAGCAGAGACCATCTATGGTTACTGGGAGACCAAGTTAGGAATAAGAACACACTCATTTCCATCCTGATGGTAGAGTCTTCCTTTTCTCTTAGAATACATAGCTATACTCTCCATATGCCATCATATCATCAAACTGTAAATGTCTCTATTATCTACCACTGCAGAAGGCAGGGATCATCAACATTCATTGTGTGATGTTAAACATTATGGAGAAAGAGAGATAAAACTTTTCATAAATTTGCCACTGATGAATTAACTATCTATTTTTTGTTCTGAGAATGTTGTTGCCTCTGACAGCTAGTGAAAAAGAACAGAGAAGAAATAGTATCTTTGAGTCAATCTTACTCCAGTTTTACCAATTTAAAAAAAACTTATTTCATTCTTCACTATCACTATTCAATTCTGGAGGATTGAGAACCTGTTGTTCAACATTTGCAAGGCTGGGAGAAAAATGAGCCAGCTAATTTAATCATTGGTTCACATAGGGAACTATCTTACCTCATGTCAAAGTATCCATTTAATCAATGATTGTGTGCTCTAACTGGCTGCAGCAGCATGGAGTCTCAGAAGAGACAGCAGAAAAAATGCACTTATTGAAAAAGCCCAAACAGCTAGGGCTCTGAACCAGGAATCACAGATTCCTGACATACCACGGCTTAGCCCAGCTCCTTGACTGTATATTCTCAGACACACATCATCTAGATTGGAGGCCTTTTCTTCCTGCCCTTTCAAATCTTGGCATGCTGCTTGAAATTGAAAATTGTATGTTTCAGACCTTTCACAGCCATACATTGCAACTGGGAAAACCATAGCCTTGACGAAATACACTTTTGTAAACAGGGTGATGTCTCTGCTTTTTAGTATGCTGTTTAGATTTGCCATAGCTTTCCTCCCCAGGAGCAAGCATGAAGCCTTTGAACTAGAGAAGACTCCTGCGAGTCCCTTGGACTGCAAGGCAATAAAACCTATCAGTCCTAGAAGAGATCAACCCTGACTGCTCTTTAGAAGGCCAGATCCTGAAGATGAAACTCAAATACTTTGGCCACCTAATGAGAAGGAAGGACTCACTGGAGGAGAGCCTAATGTTGGGAAAGATTGAGGTCAATAGAAGAAGAGGATGACAGAGAATGAGTTGGCTGGATGGAGTCACTGAAGCACTAGGTGTGAGCTTAAATGGATTCCAGAAGATAGTAGAGGACAAGAAGACCTGAAGGAATATTGTCTATGGGTTCATGATGGGTTGGACATAACTTTGCAACTAACAACAAATGTTTCAGAAGAGCCATCTCTATCTAGGAAGCTGGTGTCTCAGCTGTTCTGCAAATGGGAGGAGACCCCTCATGAAACTCCCAAAGTTAAGGAGACTACTGGAAAAATGATGGCACATGAAAATAGGGCAGTTATGGAACCTTTTGGCTGTCTCATAACAAAATAAGAAGTCCACATTCGCCTTATGAAAAGTTCTCCAGCATCTTTTTCTCCCTGGAACCATTTCTAAAGCAATTCCTTTTCATCTAATTGCAAAAAAGGGCACGATAATTTCTCTGCTGGGCTCCAGTTGTTATTGCTTAGGCAATTAATTTCTAATAAGTTACAAGGTATTCTCATAAATGACAGATGCAATAAACAAACAATCAGGTGTACTGGAATTATGAGGTGTGAGCTGATATAAAAAAATATATATGAAGAAATCTGGGGAAATGGAATGAAGGTTAATTGAAAAGATTAAGAAGGAAGCATGCCATAGTACCTTCTCTTGAACTGATTCCACCAAATATAGAATTAATTTTTAAGAAATCAAGCAGATTTCAGCAAAGCTTCCAGTGAGCTTCATCACTGGAAGCTTTCAAGAAGAGACTGGACTGCCATCTGTCAAAAATGGTGTAGGGTTTGCTTGGGCGGCGGGGGGGGGGGGGTTGGACTGGATGACCTATAACTGTGAAGGAGAACCTATGGCATGTGTGCCAGAGGTTGCATGCAGTACCCTTTATGCAGGCATGCAAGCCGTTGCCCTAGCTCAGCTCTACCATGTACATGTGTGTGCCTCCTGCCGGCCAGTTGGACTTCTTCAGGGGACGTGCCCCTGTGCAGGAGGGTAATGCTCATGTGCAGGGATGCACCTGCATGCATGGGGGTAGGGGGCATGCACGGGAAATGCACATGCATTGCATTTTGGAGGTTTGTGTGCACACATGCGCATTCATGCACACATGCTTTGGGCACTTGGTGCTGAAAAAGTTAGCCATCACTGGCCTGTAAGCTCCCTTCCAACTCTATTAATCTGTGACCTGTAAAACCATTATACAGATCTCAACATTCAATGCAAAGCAGCATGACTGAAACCTAATTAAGAAGTCTACCTGATTTGATAGAGGTGCTCCAATTGGTTCTACTACCTGGAATGGAAAGATGACTCACTATTCTTTTCCCCCACCTGCCATGTAGTTTGTCCTTGTGGATCTTTTTCATTGTAGTTGCACTACCATTCACCTTAACAACATTCTGCCACAGAAACAGATACTGTGAGAAGAACATTGTTGGCGCAGACTGATATTGCAGTCACTTCTCAATGCATCATTCCACAGTCACCATTAAGCAATGCATCAGAAATGGGTAGCTGTAGCAGCAAACCAGAATGGAAACTAACTTAGTTTCAGAGTAATAAAACAGCTGGCTTTGGTTTGAGAAGGCCACAGGTAGACTTGGCCAAGTTATCTTTCTTCCTAGAAGCTATTTCACTCTGAACTAAGGAAGCAATGGGTTCTCTCTGGATGATTTAATTTGATTCTTGCACTGATCAGGAGAGCTGGCTGTATTAAAATGTAGAATAATCACAATCGTTCTACTACTCTCCCTTACGCATCACAACCCAGCATCTTTCAAAGAAGGAGGGAGGGGCAGTGATACAGTGTCTATCTTTCTTCATTACCAAATCATCATGAATTTCTGAAAAGCCAGGATTCAAATCAGATCACTTTGGAAGAGAGTCATCTCTCTGAAGTGGTCAAATTTGAATCCACTGGCTGACGCACATTTCTAGTTAAAACTGAAGCACCATATTAATAAAAAATATTGATTTCATAACATCAAAATATAATCTAGATTCATTCCCAAGGTGAAACAGGGATTTATATCATGTAAAAACCCACTTCAATTCCTTGCTTTGAAGTGGGTCTTTCATGAAATATCAAAGGTCCTTGATAGATGGGTTACTTTTTTCTTTTTCAAACATAATTGCACAGTTATCATGGGGCAGTTCTGTCTTTATAGTGTATTGCCTGATTTATATGGAAGACATTTTTATCATCCTGCATGTGATACTGGGAAGAAAAAGAAATGCTACATAACTGTTTCTGATTAATTGCCGATTCAAAGGAGACCTCTACACCAACCACTTACTTGGAATGTGGAATTGTCATTAATTTTGTATGACACAGTCAAGATGATGTAACATCACAGAAAATGGTGCCAATGATTATTTTATTAAATAAAAATTGGGGCAATTTCTCTGTACAACAGGTCAGTATTAAAAGCTTTTCTCAAGTGTGAGGTCTGTAAAACAGACATACCATTTTGGGAGAGATTCAGCAATAAAGTTCTCTTCCTACCATTTAAATCTACCACTTTCCATTTCTGTACTTGACACTAATACAGTTTGCTTTTATCTTTCATCTTTTCTGTCATGATTACTCCAAAATTCCAAAGTCGCTGTTTGTTCCCATTTAAACCATCATAGAAGGCCATTGTTTTGTCTATGCTGTACAAAGCAGTGCTTCATTTTATCTATCCAGGTGGAACTGCATACACTATCGGAAGATTCCAAGTTGTAACGTGACAAAAGTGAAGGAGAAAACATCCATATATTGATATATATCCTGCCTATCTATCATGTCTTCACTTCCAACTGTTCTCCCAGCTAAAAAGCTTCAGATACTGTAACCTTTTTCACATAACCATAAGCCCCATTTCATTCTTATTTTGACTGTCTTTTTTTGGCTTGGAATACCAGAGGATTACAACTCTGTTAGTAATCCCAGTTTTTTAATATCCCTTTCGATATCAGAATGGGTAACTGAAGCAAATGCAACCGAGGAGCATCATGAGAATTTTACTTGATTTTTTTTCCCCAATGGGAACAATCCAGAGGGCATAAGTGGAAAAGTACTAGGTCCTCCTCATCCTTGGGATTTGACTTCTAGCGTCCAAATTTTCTCTCCTTTTCTTTAAAAGCTGTTGAAAGAAAGAATTCACAAGCACGTTTCTGCTCAAACACAATCAGTGTGCTAACCACACAGTTCTTCTTCATATTTCCATCTGCCAGATCCTGGGCAGCCGCAAAAGCTTTCAACAAACATCTGAAGGCAGGTTTTTTTTTTTTTTTGATAAATGAGGCAAGCTGAAGCTTAATCCAAGTACATTGAGACCAGTGGTGGGATTCATTATTATTTTTTTTACTATCGGTTCTGTGGGCGTGGTGTGGCGGGCGTGGCAGGGGAAGGATACTGTAAAATCTCCAGTCAGAGGCAGTATTTGCTGGTTTTCCGAACTACTCAAAATTTCCGCTACCGGTTCTCCAGAACTGGTCAGAAGCTGCTGAATACCACCTCTGATTGAGACTATACAGAAGAGGGGAAAATATTTTAATTGAGGGTACAAATGAAAAATTGAATATGTGGCTTTGGAGTTTTCTTCGATTTGGTGTAAATGGCCAGAGGTCTATTAATCATTGTCACAGTTTGACCATTTTATGTTTCCCACTGTCTCATTCCTATTTTAGGAAAGCCTATGGAGTACCTTTGAAGGTGGCTCAGAAACATGGACAAATAATGTGGTTATTAATTTTCTTACCAAAAGTCAAGTAATTAAAAATATGTAGAATCAGTTCAACTGGTTTTGGGTCCATTCTTGATGCAAATTACCTTCTGTTGTGCATTGAAGCTGTTGGTTGCTACCTTTAAAGACAGAAATGGGTGAAACAAGAAATGAAACATTTCCTAATGTTATGCCAAGCTGCCCAGTCAATAAATTACTCCCTAGACACAGTCATCTCAATATCATCTTCTTTAATAACTTTAAAATTATAAAAGATATCATGCCACACTTTTCCTTCTGGTTTTCCAGAAGTTTTCTTCATCAAGAAAGATAATTTGAGTTTTCCACTTCAATTTTACTACCCTTCAGATTTTTTTGGGTGCTGTTTCAATGCTAATTTTATTATTGCAAGTTGGGTGAACAGTTTGCTGTGGCCATTATTAATCTGAAAAGGAAAAAAAACATGGAAAAAAGTGGAAATATTACTTATAAATCAATAAAAAACAATTGGTAAAAATGAAAAACATTTTTGCTTGTTCACTCTATTAATCTATATTGTTGCAATTGTGGTCATCATCATCATTACTTTATTATCTCCTACTTATTCTTCTGTAGTGAAAGGTAGCTTCATGTGGGAATTTCCATTTTATCCTCACAACCACTTTATGAAGTAGATTGGGGTAAGAAAGTGGCTGATCCAAAGTCAAAAGGTGAGTTTCCAGGACTGAGAGTAAACTTGAATTATCCATATGATTTGATTACAGCTTTCTAAAACCAGTTGTGTGTAAAATGTTTTGGCTAGCAGTGACATTTTCCTAGAAGACATGAATTAATGGCATGATCTCTGAATGGTGAACAACTCCTTACCCCTCTGCTCAAACAGCATGTTAATGCAGGCAGATGTACTACCGAATCATGCTCTAAACTCAACAGAACAAAAGATTTGATTCAGAGGAAGGCAGAATGAGCACAAGTAAAGTAATGAAATAACTTGAGAGGAAGTGAAATTTGGTATTACAAACATAAGCTAGAATTAACTTTCAATTGCTTCTTGGCAGAAAGCACCTGAAATTTGAAATTCTCCAAGTGCAGAGAATCCACTTTACTGTCACTGAATAACAACGAACTGGCTTGCTACTTGATTCCATTTCCTGAGGCAGGTTGTGATGATAACATGAAGCAAAAAATAAATAAAAGCGAAGGGGAAAGACTCAGGCAACAATCTGACCTTGAAGGTCAGCAGTGATTGCAGAAGTAATGAGAATGAAACATCAAGAAAGCACTCACTGCCTGGAAACGAGCCTCTTCATTCGTCAGAATATGTTTTGCATTCATGTTGTGTCTTTTCTCTTAGACATCCATTACTTGTGATGTATGCAAACTGGAACACTGACTGCCTTGCTCACAGCCCACAACTCCTTCCTCGAGGCTTAGCTACCAGGGGGAAACATTCAACGAGCCCATCTGCCTGTACCCACAGGAGGAAAAAAAAACTTTCTGATGGCCCATCTGGTGAAAGGAAGTGATATTTTTTCCTCTCAGATATATCTGAAAGGGTGGAGATGTATGTTGTCTCACTAAGATGACAAGCACACACCAGCTGCCTAACAGAACTACTAATGTGATTTAAATCTGTTGTGGCTAATATTACTATATTATCAATATTCAGTTTTTCTTCATAAAAAGCAGGTTGAGAGAGAATATTTTTGTTTTTGTTTTCACACTGAAAATTAATTGAAAATGAACTGTGTTTATACATTCACACAATGTTGTAATTTATTCCAAATTACAAGTAAAATATGGTATAATGATTAATTAATTCAATTAGAAATTGAAGGATTCAGGCTAAAGTCTGCTTCAATCTGGGAAGCTAACTAGATATATTGAAACATTGCTCTCTCTAATCTAGCCTATCTAACAGGGTTATTGTTATGAGGATAAAATAGAAAGAACCACCCAAATAAACTGCTTTGAATTCCTGGTGAAAATCCCAAACTAAGTGGAAGCATCTTCTGAAAACGGAACAAGTTCTTTATTTCATTTGTTGCAGGGACATTTGTAGGAAAGAAAAATGCTAAGGTAAACCAGACTTATTTTACAGTGGCAGAAGGAAGCATTAGATAGCCAATTTGGAATAGTGGTTAATGCACTAAGCTAGAAACCCGAAGACTGAGTTCTAGTCCTGTTTTAGGCACTAAATCAGTTACATTTTCTCAGCCCTAGGAAGGAGTTCCCAAAATCCTTGCCAAAAGCTTCTACCTTATGGCTATACTGTCACTGGGAGTTGAACTCAATACAAAGGCAATGTTAGGTTATTTTTATGTTTGTGTGTTTCATCAAGTTATTGTTGACTACTAGATCCTGCTAAATTAGTCCCTGCAGTTTTCTTAGCAAGATTTTTCATAAATGGATTGTCCTTACCTGTTTCCTAAAGTTCCCTAAGAGTGACTGATTCAAGATCACACAGCTGACTTTGTGCCTAAGATAGAACTAGAACTCACAGTCTCCCAATTTTCCAGCCTGATGCCTTATCTCAGGGCTGTCAAACTCCTGGCCAACAGGCCAGTTGCATCACACGCTGGCCCTGCCCACACCCAGTTTAGCGAAGGGGGGGAAAGTCCCAATACTTCATGCAATGCCACCATGACAACATGAGTTTGACACCCCTGCCTTATCTACTATCCAAACTGGCTTTTGAAATTCATTTATTAGTATCAAATCTAGCCAAATTTCCATTCTCTTAATGGAGGTGCGATTCTACTTTAATCAAGGGAATCATTCTGGATATGGAATAAAAACTGAAAAAGATAATGCAATATTTTAAATGGTTCTTCTAAAGAACTTACTGAACTGATTTTCATGCTTCTCCTCATTGCTAAAATGCAGACTGATTCTAAATGGGGGAACTCCCATATACTGTATAATGATTGTGTATATGGCAGATTACTAATATAACCAAGATGACACATTTTAATTGTACTGGGGAGGGAGAACACCAGAGGTGGTATTCAGCAGATTCTGACCAGTTCTGGAGAACCAGTAGCGGAAATTTTTAGTAGTTCGGAGAACTGGGAAATAACACCTCTGATTGGCCCCACCCCATCTATTCTCTGCATCCTAAGTCCTAGCTGATTGCCTGAGTTTTCTCTTGTTGCCCTGCACAGGAGAACGGAGCTGGAAAGCAGGTTAGTGGGGTGGGAAGGGAATGGGGATTTTGCAGTAACCTTTCCCCGGGAGTGGAATGGGAATGGAGATTTTACAGTATCCTTCCACTTCCATGCCCACCAATCCACACCACGCCCACCAAGTGACGCCCACAGAACCGGTAGTAAAAATTTTGAATCCCACCACTGGAGAACACTGATACTTATTTACAAATAAAAAAACATCCTGAAACCAAAACATGGGAAAAATATGAATCATGATAATATTTTACTGTAGTGGTGATAGCTGTATAATTATTGTGATTTTTTTTTTCCTTTTGGAATTGTCATACATAGCAAACTATTTTTCAGTTGCCATATGGGAATGAAAATGATTACTTAATTTTAAATAAATAGTATCATGTAGTTCAATCTGTAAAATATAAAACTTTGTTTTGGATATAATGTTCCAATGCCTCAGTTCCGTATATCCTGTACCATGAATACAAATCAATGAATTTTTTTTGAGAATAGATTCAGGAGACTTTAAAAAAAAAACATTTTACTGACAGTGACTCAAACCTCTGTTTTACAAAATCAATGCAGTTTTACAAAAATCAGATAATAGTTAGGGATGAAAAGTAAATATGATTAGGGATTTTATATGCCTAGCAGCCCAGTCAAACTAAGCCATAGTCAAAGTTATAATCCTGGGCATTGTTCTTTGAACTTCTTGGATGTAAAGGAACTACATCTGAGTAAAATTATATATAAGAGACTAAACTCCATTAGGGGTAGATTTGTTTTCAATTGATTCATTCTATTTACTTCAGTGAAAAACAAAATCATGTTGCACTGAACTGGCGTTCAAAAAATAATTCAGGAATCTAAGATTTCTATGAATCAATATGTGAAATCCGGAACAGAGCAATGAGTTGTAGGTGTAGGGTAGCCCAAAAATAATACCGTCCTCAATTATAGAGCTTCCTGATGAATTTGAGACTATTTGTCAGTCCAATCCAACTCACATAGTTAATAGTGATGGTGGAAAGGGGGAATTGGGGAAAAAGTGGGGATATATAT
>NW_020769336.1:1846494-1891142 GCF_900518735.1 Pseudonaja textilis
TTTGAAAAGAACAACATAATTAATTAGGTTTTCCATAAGGGCAGTCTTTGTTTCAAATTACCCCATTTTGCCTGACAATCTGTTTGAATTCAAAATATGTCTCTGGTATGTTTCTCCGAAGTAAATCTTGCCAGTCATTTTTAAGCACAATGAGATTGGAGGGGAAGAAGCCTACCCACATCTTCTTATATAATTATCATGACTTTTGACATTAGGGTGATTTAAAGAGATGCAAGTGAAAAAGATTGGTGTCACTTGTCTGAGACCTTCTTTGACATATCTGCAACAAAAGTCTATAACCCACACTTCAAGGCTGCATGTGATTTTGTAAAAACTCCACCATTAAGAAATCTCCAAGGTAATTGTATTATTTTGTAATACTATTTATAGGAGGTGCTGGAGATTTGAATTCAGCAGGAGCCCTTGCTTCAGACTTCTGAAAGAGTGTCATGCCCCTGTTGGAATCTGATTCCGAGGAAGAGGCAGAACAGCTGACAGGGAGTGGGAATGTGGCTCCAATGGCTGTGGAGAAAACTGGGGAAGGGCACAGTCCGGCTGGGCATTCAGAGGAAGACCCAGGCCTACCCCTTCTTTATCCTAGGGCATGCAGGGAGGAACGGATAAGTGAGCAACGTGTGGAGAAAAAGGCCCTAATTCCCTTCATAGGCTGCAGCTGGGAAAACAGGCTATAAAAGGTGTTTGCACACAGCTTCTTGCTGGAAGCAAAGCGTGAATTATTTTGGTTTGTCAAGTCTTATCTGAGTTCTGGCATCCTCCCAACTGTGTGTGTTTCATTATCTTCTCAAGTCTTCAATTCCTTATCCTGCCCTGTTTCATTAATTGCTGCAGCGTGATTTGTGTGGGTTTTTATTTATAATTTATATGTACTTTGGGTTCGGACATAATTTCTTCCCTTTAAAAACTGTTCTTGGGAGAGTTGATGATAACTGGACATTGGGGGCCAAGTTAGAGGTATTAAATGTACTTTACCTATTTTTGTGACTTGGTTGCTTTTGTGCCAAGCCCTGGGTCATCACACAGACACTTGTAATTAAGTAACAGTGACCCATTGAAAAGGAAAAGGCTTGTAATATGGATTACTCTAATACTCTTGGATACAGAGTAGGACAGTTGTCGGTGAATGCTAATAGATCGTCATTATCTTTGAAGAAAGAATAGACTTATTAAGAAATACATGAGGAAAGGAAAGACTATATAACCTATATTTGATAGAAGAAGGCAAAATACCCGAGAGGAGGAAAAACAGCAGCAGGAAGTGGCCAAAGACTCATTTTGGTAACAATAGGCCAAATGAGGAACAGAAACATTGGATAGGTTTGAAGACCCTTCCCCTGATCATTGTCTCTCATCTTTTGCCCTCATAATGTAAAGAAATGGTGCAGACTCTGTTTCCTATTATGGCCACTTCATTTAATTTGCGTTAAATGAACTGAAATAAATGTTCGTGTTTTTCTTGCCCACACTAGCAGTTTTTGAGTGTGGTTCTTGTTCTGGAAATCCAGAAGGTCCTACACATGGCCCTGATCAACAGCAGAAACTGCAACACACTGAAATTTTTGGCTGGGTTGTGCTGCACAGCATAGAAACTCCCGTAAGATTCCTTTGTGATCTGGCAACATTCTAGTTACAACAGCCCCCAACATTTTGGGTGCCAGGGACCTGTTCTGTGGAGGGCAGGTTTTCCATGGACTGGATGGGCTTGGTTTCATGCACTGCTTGGATCCCATGTATGTGAGGATGAGGCTTGGTTTGTTTTCATGGCCCGGTTCCTGGCAGGCTGTGGACTGGTGGCTGGCTGTGGATCATCCTTGTTCTAGCAAAAAAACAGTACTTCCAATGGCTTTCAAGTGATGTCCTTGTTTTTATCCTAGCCCAGACTTTTGAAATCAAGTCAAAACAAAGGTCATAATGGTGTGATCAAAGCCTCGCCTTTTTTTATGTACACACAGTCTTCTCAGTTTATGTTTTTAGGATTCTTTGGAATACACAGGGGTTGGGAAACTGGCATTTAAGCGTCAAGAGGAACACACACAGTAATTCAGATATCCTTAGCGTGGCTAAAGTTTGAAGCTGAATCTGTGATCCCTTGTTTATTGAAAATTTGTCCGTGCTGCTTCCCAAGGTGTCTAATGTAGAAGTAGTTTACACTTCAACAAGGAATAAAATACACATGAAAGCTGTTTATAAAACTCTGGGTAAAAGTTGCAATTCAGGTTTTAAAGTAATAACAGCATTAAGATAATGTTTTTAAAGCTTGGGTAAAAAAACAGAGCATCTTTTCCTGGTGCTCAAAAGATAAAGACCACATGAGAGTTTCAGTGTAAAGGTTGGACAAATGCAGCTTTTAAGTGATTTTTTTACACTGAGGAATACCAAAGATTTTCCCCACTGCAGTGGTTTCAGGTCACGCATAGACCAAACACCTAAAGCCACACAATTTTTATACATGCAATTGTGACCACCAATCTTAACTTCCTCCACCCCTGAGAACCCTCTGAGTGGTTTCATTGTCTAAAGTTTGGTCTAGATTTAATAAAAGCTTGGAAGAAAATGGACTTGCAGTCAGATGGCTGTAAGTACTTGTCCATGGCTTGGATTCTAAATAGGCTATTCAAGCTGAAAGGCTGCTTCTAGTCATAGATGGGATGAAGAGCTACTGGATAATGCCTTTAGCAGAAGGAGGAAGCATTTTGCCTGGGTGGGGAATTCTGGAAGTTGAGGTCCACACATCTAAACCAGGGGTGGGGTGCAAGTACTTTTACTACCAGTTCTGTGGGCGTCGCTAGGTGGGAGTGGCTAGGTGGGCATGCCATGTGACTTCGGTGGGTGTGGTTTTTTTTGGTGCAGCAGCACCCTCTTGCGCTCCATTTTTTGGCCTCCTAGGCCTCAGGGAAACCTCCTGGGAGGCCATTTTTGTTCCCAGGAGGCTTTCCTGAGGCCCCAGAAGGCAAAAATGGAGCATGGGGGTGGAGCATGCAGCACACAACCCCATGTTCTGTTTTTTGGCCTCTTGGGACTCAGGGAAGCCTCCTTGTGTGGGAGCATTTTTGCTCTTAGGAGGCTTCCCTGAGGCCCTGGAAGTCAAAAACAGAACACAGGGAGGCCGCGCAGCACCCGCCAACCCCCTCGCACCCCTCTTTGCCTCCTGGGCCTCAGGAAAGCCTCCTGGCTGAAGCAGTAAGACAGCAAGGGGGATCCCGGCACAGCTGATCATTGGAACATCTGATCGTCAGGAGGAAGAAAAAAAATACTGGTTCAGCCGAACCTGTAGCTGTTTTTTTACGATTGTTTCAACTGAACAGTAGCATTTTTTACCACTGATAGAATCCCACCACTGCTCTAAACCTGCCAAGTTTGAAAAACAAAGGTGCTCTACAGGTTTCTTCAATCTCTGATTTTCAGGAATAGAAGAGCTTATTGAAGAAAGAGAATATTAAATAAATATTCTGTACTTCCCTTCTAATAGTGAGACTACTTTATGAATGAAAGTTTAGTCGGGGAGTGTTCTGACAAGCTGGAGAAAATATATCATCCAGATGCATTATTCCCAACTGGAGACTTTATCTATGGACTTCAGACCAATCAGTTAAGATCTGATGTTCTGGGTTTATAGTCCTTGTTTCTGCAGCAGCAGGAACCAGAGGAGGCATGTCAAAAAATTATGATAGCACAAATGACAGGACCCCTTTGAACATGCATGCAATATCAATTCATATACAAAAGGGATGGAACTTCAATTGCATGGCTGTGACTGCCATCTTAAACTTTTTGATTCCTTTTCTATAGATTCTTCTCAAATTCATGTAAACAAGTAACAATCATTTGTGTGCATGCACAATCTTCTGCTTTTCTAATTCTGATATACACCTATATCATTTCCCATATACATACACAACCCATTTTGTATTTTTCTTCACGTGTGATGGGTTTCAATGACCAGATTGTAGAGGGTGCCAAGATGTCTGACTACATATGTAGTGTTTATTACATTTTATAGGGTTTTTACAAGTAGCAAAAGGCAACATAGATACAGCATCAGGATTGGAGAATAGATACCACATGGGTAAAACCTCCCAACCACATTATTAAAACCTCCCAACCAATCCTTAAGAATAGTGGTGATGTTAATAAAATAAGATCACCTATAAGTCCAGGACTTTCCACCTTCACCAAGATAAGAAATGAGATCATGCAAGTAGCAAAAGAAGCCCATATAGGCTTCAGATACTGCAGTTTGCTGCTATCATCTAGCGCCATCTATAGGATCTCACTAGCTACTACACACATGACTTTTTTCTTTTCCTCCATAAAGACATATTGGATTGGTTTGAAAATATTAACTTTCCTGCAAAATTTATCACTGTGACAACAGCAAAGTAATTATTCTGGTCCACCAGAGATTTTGGCCTCTCTACTCTGAAGACTCGAATGGGGGCATACATTACATATGTACTGAAGGTGTACAAAACAAACCCTAAAATGAGAAATACCTATCTGCATTCCTCTTCTCTCAGATATTTAGTCAAAATGAGGGTAATCAGTATTCTATCCTATGTTTGTAGTCAGTGTTCTACGCTAAGCTAAAAGAAGAATAAAGATAGTTAGAAAACTACTGTCTTAAAACACCTCCACTGTCACAGAGCTGATGTCAGGTTTCCAAGTGATGAAATCCATTTAAAAAGAAAAGTACAAAGTCCATCTTTCAAAAAGATTTATTTTATTTAGGAAAGCATCAAATTGGCAAAGTACATGGTAATTCCGGATCTGACCCAACCCGGAAGTTAGAAACAACCCCCCAAAGTCACATTCTCCAATAGAAGTAATTCAACGTTGCTTGATGTCATAAACCTCCACCTCCAGGGCTCCAAGCACTGACAGCTCATTTCCCACAGGAAAGAAGATCACCTAGCCAAAACAACTCTCTCTATCTCCACTCCTCCCCCCCACTTAGAAATGTGTCAAGCCCAAAACCCCATGACTGCCACAGAGAAAGTAAGAAAAAGAATATATACTAAGACAAGTTAAAATGGCTACACTTATGTCAATTTCAGGCTTGACAGCTGAGTTGCTTTCTTCCTGTCTCAGTGCAATGTATGAAACTAACTACAAATCCCACCTTCCTGAACTTTTAAGATTCATGAACTTCCATGGGGAAGAAGTGGAAATGAGGACATGTTGACTCAGGAATGCAATCCAGGGGTGGGATTCAAATTATTAACAACTGGTTCTGTGGCTGTGTCTTAGTTGGTGGCATGGCTTGGTGGTCATGTGACTGGGAGGGTGTGGCTTGGTGGTCATGTTATTGGCTGGGCATGGCCAACTCAATATCACTCACATCAAGGCACGCATCTCCTCGCCTGGCCTCTCATGACTGTGGGGATGTTGCAACAGTGGTAAGTGTGAAAAATGGTCATAAGACACTTTTTTCAGTGCCATTGTAACTTTGAATGGTCACTCCACACAAGCAAAGTACCAGAAAAGGAGGCAAAAAAAACTCCAGAGACATTCCTGAGACAGGAAGTCTAGTCCTGCCAAGAATGTAATAAGGGTTAACAGAGAGGCAGTTTCTGTAAGCAACACCAGAATGTTTCCTTCCTGCCTTCCTTACAGGATTAGGCCAGTAATTTCTTCTAACAACCGGTTCTCCAAACTGCTTAGAATTTTAACAACTGGTTCTAGAGAATAGGTGTGAACTGGTAGAATCCCACCCCTGATGCAATCTCAGTATTTGCATCACTGCCTCCATGTCACCCTTTTGGTGTGTTGCATTTGTTATAAATTCCATTATTTGGGTACTATAAGGAAAATGTAAACTTGAAGTTTTCACAGCTCTTCCTCAGTAGGTTAGATTAAAAATGTTTTATTGTTTTCTTCACCAGGGGGAGAAGCCAAGATGCAAAGTATATACTCCCTACCTTCAATTTTCCTCCTCTTTCTCCCCCTCTTTTGAAATAGGGTGGAGGAGATTTTTATTACTACAGATGTGCAACCATTTAACCTAATTTAGTCAATGTATACACCTGCACAACTTGCAAATTGCAACTCTGGGTGGCCAACCTAGGAATTCAACCAGTACAAAACAATATTCAAAACAAAATATGACACAGTTGAGGCCAGCCTACTTCCTTTTCTATCAAATTATTTCAGACAGGCTTATTCAACTTGGCCCAATGCCTGTGGGGGGGGGGAATGGGAATCAGATCTGTAAGGCTTTAAAAAAAACCCAACAGTGTTTTTCCTAATTGTTCACAGCATTTCAAGAGAGAAAAAGCAAATAAATGCTACTTCACTATCCCTGGAGAAGAAAATAGCAAGGAAGACGGGTTTTATCTTAATGAGTCTAAAGGTTATCTGGATATGATGGTGAGCATATGCTTGGCTCTTATGCAGTTGACTTTGTTTATATGAAAGTGAAGATTAACATCATACTAACTATATCTATGGAAAGAGACAAGTTTCAGCCTTTGGCTTCTATTGTAGTTTGGAATATCTTCTCCATATAAGAAAAAACAACAGAGTTTTATTTGCTTCTAGAGGAAAACTCCATTAGAAGCAGTACCAGATTTGCTTCCAAAATATAAGGACGGTGGGGGGGGGGGTCTGTCCGTCTGTCTGTCTGCCTGTTTCTGTGGTGAAAGAGACAGCAAGAGTGCACGTCATATTAAAATATGGTGGGCAAGGAGGTAGGCATATATTTCCATGCTTCAAGACTAGATCCCTCTCCTTCTCAGAGATACCATTTCTTTAAAAAGAACTAAGTAAATAATCATATCTAGTACAATTGCCTACATAATTTCATTCCATTTCACATTCAGCTGCCTGCCTCATCAGCTTAATATACTGTAGATGATGCAAGTGATAGTATTATAGTTTTGTTAAAGAATGGAATATAGAAATAATATATGCCCAAACCATCCTAACTAAGTAGATTGAAGTGTGAGATCAAATGAGCAAGCAAACAGGCAACCAACCAATCAACCAACATACCAGTAGGCCTTTAAAAAAAGCAGAAAGTGTTCAAACATCCTAAAATATGTCATTGCCCATTACCTGCTTGTGCAAACACTCCCCCTTTTGAAAGAGGCTCTGGTGTAGGTTCAGGGATCTTAACTGACTTTATAGCAAAGTCTTTCTTTCTTTTTTATCTGATCTGAGCAAATTTCCATTTCATCTAGCTTTTCCAAAATCTAACAGTTGTTTTATATCAAAAAGGGGCCCACATGATTCTTTTAACCTCACATCACAGCTCTAGAAGTAGCATAAATTTCATGCTCTAATATGTTGCATTTTGAAACTGCAAATTCTGTCACAAAAATAATGTTTGCCATTGTGAACTTCATCTGAAACCTGGTTGTGAGAATTAGAAGGGGGTGAGAATTTGGCTTCTTTTGAATGCATTTTACCCAATTGTTCATAAGGAGCCTTGTTATATAGTAAAAAAATTAAAGAAGTCCCTGCAGATTTTACTCTGCTAGTCATTGCCAAATATATGGTATGGTGCTCATCTCCATTTCAAGGCCATTGAGCCAGAGCTGTCCAAAGACATTTCTACAGTCACGTGACCAGCATGACATCATGGAGCACTGTTACCTTCCCATCAAAATGGTACCTCTTTATCTATTCATATTTGCATGCTTTCAAACTGCTAGGTTGGCAGTTGGGACAAGCTGGCATAAGGCTGAGAACTCACCCTATTGCTTGGCACTCAGCTCTTGAACTTGGGCTGCCAGCTTTCTAGCCACTGAGTGAGCCACTGTACCACCAGCCTGGTTATATAAACAAACAAAAATTGGGAGAAAGCAATACCAGTTCTCTTATCATTCCATGCATAGGACTTAAGGTGCTTAGCTTTGATGAATTTTAATATCTTTATGGCATTGAATTTAATAATGTTCCTTTGTTTTCTATCAGATACCTCACCCTTAAAACATGCGTGACAGGCAATTACAAAACAATTCAATCTTGACTGGAAATTATTGGGCCTGCCAAATTTTGCCCATGCAAGTTAGTCCTCCAGCATTTCGCACTTCACTTCACCTCACTTCATTTCACTTCAACTTTTCCTACTCCATTTCCTAGAATTGATGTCAGAACCATAGCTGCATACTGGCTTTTTCATTGGGCCCTCAGACTATTACATGTTGCTATGAAAATTCAACAGCAAGACATTGATAAATGGCAAGAGATATTCCCCCCAGTGTTCAATGAGAAATAAGTCAAAAGCAAAGAAAACCGAATTAAAAATTTTCAATTAGCCTGACATGGTCCTTTAAAAAAACATCCATCCTTCAAAAAGCCTTTGAAAAATAGTAGTCAGAAAAATTCCAGTTGTATCATTACATTATTAGGGCACTCTGGCCTTAGATTGAAGATTGTATGTTTGCTTTTTAAACTATAGGTCTCAGGCACCAAAAGATTATCTATCCATGACTATGAAATACATCATAGGTTTAGTAGGCAACTGCCTTATCTGCCTGATGGCCAGGCCAGCCAATTACTTTATACAAAGAATTCAGCCTCTATCTTATATACCCACAAGGTATAATACTATAATAACTGCAAATGGTTTTTGAAAATATTATCTAGAGAATGAAATATGAGTCTATTTTAACCTATGAGATCTACATTTTAATCTCAAATGGAAAATCATTGTAAATGAAGGAGATGATAAAAATGATTTAATGTCACTATAAACTGCAATTCTGAGGATATCTAGCCTCAAGACTTTCATGATTCATAGTAGGTTGTGAAAAGCTTTTTGAAGGAGTGTTCTGATTCAATGAAACTTTGATCAGATGACCCAATTGAAGCAGGTTGGCAAATCAAAATGATTCTAAGCAGTGAATCAAATCAGGTGATTTAAGAATGGCTCATATTTCTGAAGTTGACCAGTTTTTGCTTTCTCTGGAATTTTGACAGATTAAGGCTACTATATCTAGGCTGCAAAAGTCCTGATGACCACTAGATGGCAGTAATAAGATACAGAAAACTCTTAACTCTTTATTGCCTGCTAGTGATCATCAGAAAGCATATAGCTATGTATGAAAAATATTGAGGATGGTGAAAAGTTTAAGAAGCTCTCTGATAGTGGGAGCTGGCCAATGGGTTTAATTATGTTATTAAACTCTTTTCGTATCCAAGAACTTTTACAATAGCAAAACAAATATTATTTGAAGCTTCATTTGCTTTCTCAGCTCTAACATCTTGAAATTGACCAGTCGCAAACCTCAATTTCCCTCACTCTTCTGGAATAGGCTGATACACTTTTTTAAAAAAATAATTTTATTACAAGTTTTAACTGATATAGAAAAAGATAATACAGAGTAGATAGAAAAGAAAACAGAGAAAGGGGGAGAAATAAAAAGTGCACAAAAAGGAAAAAGAACAAATAGAAAAGCAAAAGAGAAAAAACCCTAAGATGGCAACTCCCCTTTCTCATCACACAAGGATAAACAATTTCACAATCTATTCACCTCCTCTTAATTAGCAGATATAAAAGTCTTCTTCCCATAACTCAACTCTTAACTACATGCAAATCCACTAAATAGCATCGTCTCCTATCCAAGTATCAACAAAAAGTCCAAACAGAGCCCTGAAATAACATTAATTAGCAAATGTAAAGCTCATCTTGCCCTATCTCAACTCTTAACTGTTAGCAAACCCACATTTAGAAAATATAAAGTGATCCCAATATCCTAATATAAACAAATGACTAAAAATTAACATGACAAAGAGGGACAATATCTCCCTTAAAGAGAACAACTCACAAAGTTCCTTACTTTAAGTGAAAGTCCGGTTAAATACAAAGCCAATTTAAATATGACCAGATTAAGAGATATAAAGTGATTGTAGGGAAAATGGATTAAACATCACACTAACTATAAGCAAACCAAATATGTAATTTTTTTTCTAATCCAATGTCAGCAAATCCAAAAAGAATCAACCATACCAACATCTCCCATTTTAACCCTGAATAAATAAACCAACTTCCTTTTGTGTTAAAACAATCTTGCTCTTTAATCCATTTAGATGATCATTGAGTTTCTTCAAAACTTAAAAATAAACATTTTTATAAGTTCAGCAAGTCGAAATCATGCTAATTACTCTGTGGGATTAGCATCTTCCTTAATTTTTAAAATTTTATCTGATTTATTTTGTTTTGATACATCAAATGGCATACTCTTATTAATGGTCTCAGATAGATTTTATTGCAAGTCTTTTTCTGTAATTTTTTTTTCTGAAATGACTTTTCTTAAGAATACACAACATAGTTGACATTTATGATTCAAAGTCCCAATGTAATCCCTCAAAAATGTCTCTGAGAGCCTTTATAAATTGCTTCTGTTATTATGGCTCCAATATTGAAAATATTTTTTCTTTCCCATGAAATACATATATTCTTTAAAATTAAATTCAAAATCTTAGCAGTCAAAATCAAATATTCCAATGTTTTCTGAGCCCTTAATCCATTTAAAACTTTCTGTAGCCAAAAACTTCCTTTACCTTTTGCTATTTATTTTGAATCTTAAAGCTTTTAAAGATTCATTTCTTATATTTCAGTTTCATTTTCTTATATTGAGGATTGGAGATACTAATCTGGTGTTTCAAATTTTGCCATTTTGAAAATGTCTAATTTCTTTAAAACAGTTACTAGGCAATTTATAAAAAGTAACTAGGAAAGGATGGGCAGACTTAATGTCCTGGGGCAAGTATGGAAAATTCCCTTGGCTCCCACCCACCCCTTGAAGACTTCCATTTTGATTTGGCAATCTTGCATCCTCCCTGGAGAGGATTGACAAAATAAGTCTACTTGCTGGTTCCATGTTCTTAGCTGTAATTGTCATCTCCATGTTTCACAGAGCCATCTTCAGTTGGCTATGTTTTTGAGAAAGCCCGATGTAATGGGCTGTTACACTTTTGTGCAGCTCTCAGCCCTCTAAATATGGATTCAAGACTATTCAAACCAGTACAATGACAGTCAAATCTTATTTTTTAAATTCTACAGCATTGGGACAGGTTTAAGTCTTTCAACAACAAGTGAATGTACATCAGGATAACATTTACTGTTTTAAAGTAATCAGAAAGGTTATAAAGGACACTTTTCTGTACCAATCTCTTTCTCTGTGGCTTTCTATCTCAGTGTGCCACTGTATTTTAGTATGGATTAAAATAAAAATCAATAAAAAGGAAAATGATCCCAAAATGTTAGCCTGAACAGAATTTGATGCAATGCTTGAACATGCATGAAGTCTGTAAATGTCTTAATTAGTAAGGGCTGTATATAAGAGGAGGAAAGGAGATTGTGTTCAAAGCAGGAAGTATGTTCAAATAAAATCCACATTTTCTTCAGTAACTAGCCATTTCACTTTACTAGTTAAAACCAGGGGTGGGATTCTACCAGTTCGCACCTATTCGCTAGAACCAGTTATTAAAATTCTAAGCAGTTTGGAGAACCGGTTGTTAGAAGAAATTACTGGCCTAATCCTGTAAGAAAGGCAGGAAGGAAACATTCTGGTGTTGCTTACAGAAACTGCCTCTCTGTTAACCCTTATTACATTCTTGGCAGGACTAGACTTCCTGTCTCAGGAATGTCTCTGGAGTTTTTTTCACCTCCTTTGCTGGTACTTTGCTTGTGTGGAGTGACCATTCAAAGTTACAATGGCACTGAAAAAAATGACTTATGACCATTTTTCACACTCCCCACAGTCATGAGAGGCCAGGCGAGGAGATGCGTGCCTCGATGTGAGTGATATTGAGTTGGCTACACCCAGCCAATAACATGACCACCAAGCCATGCCCACCACCTAAGCCATGCCCACAGAACCGGTTGTTAAAAAATTTGAATCCCACCCCTGGTTAAAACCCACTGCGAGTTCAACTTGAATTATTCCCAAGTGAATAGCATGATTCTTAATTAGTGTCATCACATGTATTCAGGTTATAGTTAAGGCTCCCATAACTTAGTGTTCATTAAACTGAATTTTTCTGGGACATTTGAGATGGACACTGCGATGCCCTATTAAACAGAACCCAAATCTCGTATAGAACGGATTACTTGGAATGTTTTTAATTCAAAGAGGAATTCAGAGTTTGATATGTAATTTGAGAGCTCAGCATGTTGCTGGGCAAAATAGCTGGCAAAGAGACTGCATTTCACAAAATATTAAAAAGCACAGAATTATCGGAATGCTACCTGCTATTATAGAGTGCTACCCTACCTTCCCTATTACTTTTTTTTTTTTTGTTGGCATAAAGGCAGATGTCTAAACAAAACACTAAACTGTAGCTTTCCATTTTTTTTATTATTGAATGAAACCTTTGTCTCTTTCTTCCTGTAAAATTGTAAAGTTATACAATTGTGTAGGTTTTCTTTGGCTGCTGGTTTTGTAAAGGCAATCTCTGTCCCCCAACTGGGGGTGGGGGGGGGAACAATCATATTGTTAATTTTGTGAATAGCATTCAGCTCAACTGGTGGTGACAAAGGATTATGGGAAGCATTGGGAATCCTGCAAAAGTGATCAGAGCAAAACAATTGAAAATTCTTGCATTGATTTCTATGAAATTTGGCAGTAGATATGTGCAATTGGATTTGCGATTTCATTTGGATGTCCAATTTAATTTGGAAAAACAATACAATTAGATTCATATACCACAGTGTTTAGGCATCCATATCAAACTGTCAAATCAAATCAAATCTGATTTGAACTCCTAAACTGATTTGGAAAAAACTATTTCTGGGCAACTGCAGAAGTCATCCAGATCGATCAGAGGCACCTGATTCAATCTGATGGTTTAGATTAGCCAATTTTATTCAGAAACTTAATTAAATCAACTAAATAAAATCTCTGCATGAAATATTCATACAATCTATTTGACAGGCTTCACCCAGTTATGCTGTTCTAGCATTCATGTAAGACTTATCCCATCTTAGCAAAATGCAGAATTGTTTGACTACTTTAATACATCATTTTTTAAAGAATATAACTCAAAAATTGCTGGACCAGTTTGTCTGAAATCTTATATTCTTCATTTGTTCATCATAGTGTCTCTTTCTCTTCTGTAATTTCTTCTGATATGATCCAGCATCAAAAAATATTACAGACTACTTTAGACCCTCATTTCCACTAACAGGTAAGTCTGGCTATTTTTCTGGGTTGATCATGAGGATTATTGCAGTACCAGTTGTAAAACAGTTTTGTTAGTTTAAACAGCTGTGCTATTTTGCATCCTGGGTCTCCTCCCTCCTTTTTGATAACTGGGTGGTTCAATTCTGAATGCACTTTATTGCTCAAAATCACACCTCTTAAAAATAATCATAGAATAAAGCACAAATTCTCAATTATATTTTTCCCTTTCTCCCTCATTTTTTTCAACAGTTACGGAAAATTTAAGATACTTATCTTCAGGGGCACTGTGTAATGTGACACCCTAAAATGTAGCCTTTAGCTTGGATTGAAATCCATCATGAGTTGGAATAGCAATTCAGTGAAGGATCCTGAATACAAGCACTCCACATGAAACTTTCAGTTGCAAGTCCCACTTGTCATAACAGTAAAGATCCTTTATATTGCACTTTAGAGGATTCAAAGGACTTTACATAAATTATTTCAGTATTCAAAATGGAAAGATTAAGCTTCAAGTGGTCTTTGGAAATGCTCCAATCTAAACTGGTATATTTTTATTTCTGCAAACTTTTTATTTATTTATTTATTTATTTGATTTGTCAATCGCTTACAAGATAATAGATATAAGTATAAACATGAGTAAGAATACAGGAAATAGGTATGAATAAATGGGGACAATAGGACAGGGACGAGAGGCACAATGGTGCATTTATGCACACCCCTTACAGACCTCTTAGGAATGGGGTGAGGTCAATAGCGGATAGTTTGAGGTTAAAAGAGTGGGGGTTAGAGGATGTAACAATGGAATTAGATAGTGCATTCTAGGAACTGACCACTCTGTTGCTGAAGTCGTACTTTCTGCAATCAAGTCTGGAATGGTTTACACTGAGTTTGTATCTGTCGTGTGCTCTTGTATTATTGCAGTTGAAGCTGAAATAGTCATTGACTGGTAGGGCATTGTAGCAGGTACTGGTAGGGCATTGTAGCAAGACAGCATAGTACTACTTTGAATAAATCTAACAAATCACTGTTGCAGTTCTAAAAGAAAGACAAACTCTCCCTCTTCTCTTGCAAGCTCGATTGCTTCAAATCCAATATTTTGTAGCATCAATGCTACTTTGTTAAAGAAATATTAGGTGTTAGGAGGTTTATAGAAAACTCAGTCATTTGAGTGAGAGACAAAGCCTATTTATGATTTAAACTAATCAGTACTTTCCCCCCTGAGAATACAGAATACTTTGGAAACTCTAATGTAGAGAGAATTACCTAACATGGACCATGTTATTAGAATCAGCAAGGCTAGTTTGGAGTCTAAAGTAGGGAAGAAGAGTTTGGTGTAATGATTAAGGTGCTGATCTAGAAACCAGGAAATTGTGAGTTCTAGTGTTGCCTTAGACATGGAAGCCAGCAGGATGACTTTGAGCCAGTCAGTCACACTCAGCGCAACTCTCCTCATAGGTTGTTGTTCTGGGGAAAATAGGAGGAGGAAGGAGTATTAGGTGTGTTCACCACCTTGTGTTATTTCTAAAATAAGATATAGGATTTTTAAAAAGTCTAGTAAATAAATAAATAAAAGATAAACCATCACTGTGAGGGCAAACTATGAAGTGAAGGCAGCTTTTGCCTTCAAGAGCCCCTCAGATCTGTTGGCATTATAACCTTCAGAATGCCAAGCAGAAGAAAACTCCATTCCTCAAATTTTCAATTTAGAAAGGATTCATTTTCTAAACAAGCACAAACCCACACACACACACACACACACACACACACACACACACACACAGCAGTGGTAGTATTCTACCGGTTTGGCCCAGTTCAGCTGAACTGGTAGCTCCGAGGATCATCCGTGAGAAAACTGGTTCACTTCAACAATCAGCTTCTGGGCCCACCTGCCCACCCCAGCTCTATTCTTATCTTTATTTCCTGCTTTTCAACCTCAGCTGCTTTGCGTGGCACAGCCGATTCTGCGCAACCGTTGTTTTACACACAGGGCTTGCAGCAGAAGATGAGTTACAAATGCTGCACATGCTCAAAGCACGCACTCACACCGAACCGGTAGGAAAAAATTTTAAACCCACTACTGATACACATACGCACACAAAAAGCATCAGCAGCAGGAGAAAATAATATGGAAATGAATTTATTTATCAAATTGATATGGCTGCCTATTTCACAGACTGAGGCATTGAAATGATTATTTTGTATTACTCAGTTTTTAAAAGTTGTACTGATATAGTGCAAGTGCATCTATTGTTCTTTTTCTCAACCATGAAATTAAGGAAATCTTCCAAAATGTGTCCATGGCAGCTGAACTGTGACAGCATTCCAGGCAATGTTTTAAATTGAACTACTCAGATTCAACTACGGGCAACTAACTAAATAAACAAATAAAGATGTGGGTCACTAGCTGTAAAAATAATTGTATTTTAACAGTGCCAAATGGGAGAGCTGTGGCAATGCGTGTTTTTTTTCCTGCAACAAAAATCCAAGCAAGAATAAATAAGAAAAGGACTTTCCGCATTTTCAACAGCTTAGTGTAAAATGTGCATTCTCTTGATATCCTCCCATACCTAACATATCAAACTGCAGAATTAACCAAGTTAGTGAATGAGTGCACAGTAGCCTCAAGAACTCATCTGATATTACAGCAGTCAGAATTTCAGCCAGATTTTCCTCTCAGTCAGTGAACTTGCCAAGTCTATAGGAAACTCCCAAAGCTTTTTTTAAAAATAGTCCTTCTGGTTTGGGGGAGTCTCAAAGAGAGGGTGACATTTCTTTTGTATAGTAAATGCTCTGCTAAGGCATATTTCCGATATATTTGTCCTTTTAATGTATTCTGTTTGATATTAAAACCATTGCCTTTATTTACAGAATTTAGAGATTGCTTTATAAAGTACTGTCCATCTTAAAGTGAAACTCGTACTAATTACCAAGGGCCCCCTCTTGCTAATTAGCTACATGGCACCACAAATTGTTTATACAAGTGAACAAAAGTTCTATGCCCCCAAATCTCGGGTGTCAAACTCTCGCTGCCATTGAGTTACTTATCATGATATTTTCCCTTCATGGAACTGGGGTGGGCATGGCCTGCACATGACATGGGCCACCAGTTTGACACCCTGCACAAATAATGCTAATGCACTTAAAGGTTTTGCTGTGTTCTCTTCCAAATGTCTTTTCCATACAGTGAACAAAGATATGCAATATATTCAAGTAGTATTTAGGTATAATAACTTACTCTGCACTGATAGTTCTGTTTCCAGGTGTCTCAATCCCTTTCAGTTTTAGAAAAAATATGTTTCAGGCTTGAATACAGGAGACATCTCCTCAATCTGATTATAATATTCAATAACAAGAAGAGGCAGAAGATGAATCTCGCTAAAAGTATTGTAAGTCTATGCATTTGATTCCGATTTCTGTGGGTTTTTTTGTCAGTACAATCTGCAAAGATAGAATGTGGATCAGGAATGAGCAAAAAATTTTAAAAACCCACTCTACTTTACTATATTTGGGTGTTTGTTTCCCACCCTTTATTATTTCAAAAGATCCCATAGAAAATTGCATAATTGTTTAATTTGCAAGAATTGGAAGACAATTTTAATACAAATTACCTTGCTTTTATTCTTTGACAATACATTTCCCCAGTGCAGGCTTTTTAAATGCAAATTTTCCTGAAATAAGCTCTTTTAAAAAGATGTAATTAATGCTTTCACATGCAACTTTTAGCAGCATATTTTCTTTTTCAGTGAGTTTTGTTTGTTTTGCAGTTTTTCAGTTAGGTGAAGATGAACACCAACTGAACTTCATTTGGTATTCATCTTAAGTTCACAGTAATTCTTGTTGAAGCAGGATATCCCAGGTTTGCTATCCAAAAAAATGAATCAATCTCTACACCTTGGACCTATCAAAGTAACATTCCACCATCAGATATTCATGAATGTCCTCCAATAAGAATTATTTTGCTGCCTGCCAAGGATGACCAAGGGGTGGGGAGAAGGATGACAAGATGTACCTGGAAGATTGCACAAGAAGGTAGATAGCTGTTTTGCTCAGGAGCTACAAGTTCTACTACTGGGAGGCTACAAGTCAGATGCATTCAGGAGAGACTTATATGAGATAATAGCAACCTTGATTGAGGAAAAATCAATACAATGTTTTTCCTACAGTAGGGAAAACAACTAGATCTCCAGAATAAAATGGCTTACATTTTTTGCTAGCTATAAAACAATCCTTCCCATATGCTGTGCAACCGTTTGTTTAATGATTATTCAAAGTTACAACAACACTGAAAAAAGTGACTTATGACATTTTTTCACACTTACAACCATTGCAGCATCCCTGAGATCAAATGATCAAAATTTGGATGCTTGGCAACTGGCTCTTATTCATGGCATTTGCATGTGTTCACTTTCTGCAATCTCCTGACAAGCAAAGTTAATGGAGAAGCTAGATTCATTTAACAACTGTGTTATTAACATAATTATAGTGATTCACTTAACAATTGTGGCAAGAAAGGTTGGGGAAAACTCACTTAACAACTGTCTTCCTTAGCCATGGAAATTTTGGGGTTCAGTTGTGGTTATAAATTGAGGACTATCTCTACTTACCAATCCCTTCTCACACTGGGATCCAGATACAGAGCTGACTAATAATAGAAGAGAATCAGACTATGTTTTCCAGGTAGGGGTTAATATTACTTGCATTATTACTCAGTTGTTAGCTAGTTCTGTACTCAAACCTCATTGGAGGCAGAACGGTTCCTATTCACCAAGATAAAAGCCATTTATATATGGTTCTCATTTTTTTTCTTTGTAAGAACGAAGGCTATATTGGTTCAATGATATCTGCTATCTTTCATGCCCAATTGAGCATCAAACTGTGCTAAATTTTCTGTTTCAGCAAAACCTAAAACAGGTGTCAAACTCAAGGCCTGATTTGGTCTATGGGATGCTTCAATTTGGCCCACGGAGCTGGCCTGGAAATAGCAATGGATCGCCCCATGGTACCTCTGGCAGCCAAAATGGGGCATGGGGGTGCATGCACCCACCCCCCACATCCCATTTTCAGCCTGGATGGCCTCCTGCTACACTTCGCTGTCCAAAACAAGGTGCAGAGTGGGAAGTACAATGCCTCTCCCACTGCCGGCCCACGGAGAAGTACAATGCTGATCTGGTCCTCAAAGAAATCCAGCTTGACACCCCTGACGTAAAATGTAGATCAACTTTATTTTCTTCCTTAAGCATTTCTGATGACTGTTTCATGTCCAGGAGCAGCAAGGCCAGACTAAGGCTAGCATGAACTATTTAAACATTTCACGAAAGAAGGGATTGGACAAAAAGCCATGATGCCCATGTACTACAGTGTAAGAAATAGAACTTCAGGATAGGTGTAGGCTCTTTTCTCCATATAGAGACAAGATCAGTTAATTAAAACCAAATAGATTTTTTCATTCCTCACATAGTCATCTATTATATTATGTGAGCAGCATCTCTTATTAGAGAAACGTAACTGTAGGTATAGGGGGATAAAGATGTTGTGTAGAACCCACATGTGCCTATGTGAGGCTTGGGCACTGCCTGGGAGGCAGACTAGGCCTTGATTGGATCATGCCTTTCCCCCATGGTTTACAGAACAGCTGAGGGGGTTAGAAAGGATCAAGAGATATCTGGAGTGCTACAGTTGGACAAAATTGGATCCTGTCTTTCCTCATAGACCCAAAGGAAGATAAATCTAAATTTAAAAATTGTTCTTTCTCAAACAGTGTGTGTGTGTGTGTGTGTGTTTGTGCTTGTGCTTGTGTGAGATTAATTTTAAAAATCATTTCCATCATTATTTTTCCAGTGAATCTATAATGTCCTTTCCTTTTTTTAAAGTTTGATTATACAGAATAATGGAAGGGACCTTGGAGATCTTCTAGTCCAACCCCCTGCTCAGGCAGGAGACCCTATACCATTTCAGATAAATGCCTGCCCAATCTCTTCTTGAAAATCTCCCGTGATGAAAACACCCAAAGGTTTTGGAGGGATTTGGGATTTGGAATTTGAGGTTTGGTTATTTGGGAATATAGTAGATTTGTCCTTTGAGAAAATACAGCAGTTGGGCCTATTCCTGCTTTTCATTGCATGTCCAATGAGAAATGAATCTGGTATCTCAAGGAACATAAGACCATAGGCTGTATAGATCCATAAGAAAGGCTATGGAGCAAGCTTAGTTATTTCCTTTCATCTCCCTTCATTCTGATGATCCCAAAGGAGGGAGCTATAATGCCAAGCACAGAGAAATGCCATTATACTTTTCCATAATGATATTATTTTAAGGAGATGATGGAATAAGAAGCCTATTTGTTGGGAGGGTGGAGCTGGTGTCACGACGATACGGCATGCAATCTTGGAGGGCTGAGATCGCTGCCGATATCTTTGCTCCTGGACGGTCCTATTGGATCTAAACCATCCCGAAGAGATGGTGAAAGTGAAGAGCACATCCTGTCGATCCCAGGGATACCACAAAGTCCCTGGTAGATCCAGGAGAAGCTCTTCTTGCCAGCGGCAAAGAGGCAGCCATTAAAGCTGCTGAAGTTGGGACAGCTCCAAAACGGAAGAGAACAGAAAGAGAGAGTGTGCCGGTTTGGTGAGAACTTGTTCTTTATTCTAAGATCTGAAAGGATACCCTAAGGAAAAGAAAGAATCTGTAAAAGTTTTGACAGAAGTGATTAAGCGGCAATTTTAAACAGGAATGTCAAAGTAATGTGTTTTTTTCTTCTCATTGCTGGATTTTCTATACACGATCTTATATTTTGAAACTGGACTGGTTTTTTCTTTTAAATCTATTTTTTTTTTCTCCTTTTTGATTTTGTAATATTTTAGGCTAGAGGCTCTCTCTTATTTCTTTTTTTAAATATCTTTTTCTTTTTTTTATTAATTCTTATTATATCTTGCTTGGAAAAGTAGGGTGAAAGTGAGAGCAAAGAAACTTTGTAACACTGCCAACTAGAGGCTTGAAAATATTCTATTTCCCTGTGACCAGACAAAGCTGAGAAAGAAAAAAACTGAGACTCTTTTTCAAGGACATTGCTATTTGATAAGATAGAGGGAAGAGCATGGGAGAGTATTATTGCTGGTGCTCTTCTGGGTTTCTATCAACAGCTGGAGTCCAGTGTTGAAACCTAGGGGAAAAAAGGTGATAAGTTTTTGGAGAAGAGAGCTATAATAAGAGCCTTGGATAATTAAAAAAAGTGTAGTGTGCTCTTTTCACTTTTTCTAAGGTGTGCTATCCCTCCTCACCAGCTTTATTGTATTTCATTTTATCTTTTTTTTTTCTTGTAATAACTATTTGGGTTTTTGGCTTTGTTGGAGCTTGTCTTTGTTTTTCTTTTTTTCTTTGGAAGTCCAATCTCTATGTTTGCTTTTTATTTTAAAGGGAAGCTTTAGTATTAATGTTTTTTTTTTTAAGGGAATGGCCTTTTTTTCCCCTTTCCTGGTATTTTTGTTTTTTCATCTACCATGCATAAGTTTATTCTTATGCACTCTTTTCTATTTGAGACCTCTCAATTGGATTAAGGTGTTGAAGAACCTGAAGAATTTTTCCTTTTCTTTTTTTTTCAAGCCTTTTTCTTCATCTAACTACTGATTGGATTAAGTTATACAAGAACCTGAAGAAATTTTGTCCTCCCTTTTTTTCTTTTTTTATCATTATTTTTTCTTTTTTCTACTATTTTTATTTTGAACTATAATTGGTTACTTCACAATTGGATTAAGGTTTAGAAGAACTTGAAGATTTTGAATTGCTTAAAATGAGTAGGAAATTTACAGCTCCTGGTTCTTCAATTTCTACTTCTTCCTTTCCACCATCTGGAGGACAATGTTCAATACAGACAATGTTAAAGCAAGAAAAAGAACAAGAAAAAAGTGATTCTGCAGATGATTATGCAAGGAATTCAAAATATTCAAGCAAGATCAGAAAATATTGAAAAGAGAATGGAAAACATTGAACAAAGAACAGAGAACATTGAACAAAGAACAGAGAACATTGAACAAAGAACAGAGAAAACTGATGAAAAAGTGGAGAACATCCAACAAATGATGTTGAAGTATGATGAGAGATTCCAAAACATTGAAGAAGAAGATAAACAAAGAGACAAGAAGATTGGAGATATTGATAATAGATTAATGGTGGTTGAACAAGATAAAAGTGGTATATTGAGATGGGAGATGGATAGATCAGAATTCTATCTTAGATTCCAAAATGTAGAGGAAGAAAAAAGACAAAACCTAGCTGAGATAATGATAGAAATACTGGCTGAAGCTTTGGAAATAACTAAAGAGAAGATGATGGATGAGAAATAGATGAGGTTTATCGAGTTTTCACAAGATATGCGATGAGAAATAGCTTACCAAGAGAAGTTCACATCCGATTTACAAAGAAAGCCATTAAAATGCAAATATTGCAAGTGGCAAAAGAGAAACCATTGAAATACAAAGACAAGGAGATTGTGGTCTTGAAACAAATACCCAGAAGAGTGAGAGAGATGAGAAGAGAATACTGATTCCTGACTAAAATGCTACTTAAAAAAGAGGTGAATTATAGATGGCTGATTCCAGAAGGTTTAATGTTCACATGGCAAGAACAGAGACATAGAATTGACTCAATTGAGAAAGCGGAATTATTTTATACAGAATTTTTTGGAGGGAAAGAGTAAGAGGCAGAAAAAGAGATCTCACTAATTGAATTCCAAGAGGACTGCCAAATGGCAACTGAAAAAGAAGAAAGTGCAGTAGGTGGAAAGGTGGAAGCCAAAGAACAATGTGAACTAAGATCTATGAGAGCTGCTAAACTTAATTACAAAATATAACCATGGAAGAGAAAAAATTGATTACAATTAATATAAATGGACTTAACTCAGCCGTTAAAAGAAGGAAAACCTTTCATAAATTAGAGAAATTAAAACTTGATATAATTTGTCTACAAGAAGTACATATTAAAAAACAATATGAACAATTGTTGATACAGCCAAAATTAGGGAAAATATTTACTTCCTTGACACAATGTAAGAAAAGAGAAGTGGTTTTGTATATTAAAGAGACCACCCCTGCAAAATTGATTTATACCGATGATGATGGAAGAATACTAATGGTGGAAATAATGGACAATAATATGAAAACACTCCTGGTTGCAATCTATGCTCCAAATGACAAACAAGAAGAATTCTACAAAAAATTACATATGAAAATAATTGAACTGGACTATGCTAATATAGTTATGATGGGAGATTTTAATGGAATTGTAGACAATAAATAGGACTATACAGCACAGAAAACAATAAAGCAAAAAAGAAAGACTCTCCCTAAATCTTTTTTTTTTTTGGTAGATGAAATAAACTTAAAAGATACATGAAGAGAAAGAAATGCTAAAACTAAACAATACACCTTCTATTCAAATAGACACCATGGTCCAGAATAGATATGATATGGATGTCAATAGAATTAATAACTAATATTCAAGAAATAAATATTGAAACAAGTACTTGGACAGATCACAATGCAATGACAATTAAATGGAAAGGACAAAAAAGAAGATCTAGATGGATGTTAAATAATACTGTTTTAAAGGAAAAAGACTTCACACAGTGGATGGAGAAAGAATTGGCTTTTTTCTTTAGAGAAAACAAAAAAGAAGATTCATCAATTCAGAATGCATGGGATACAATGAAGGCATATGTTAGAGGCTTGATAATAGACTATACAAGGAAAAGGAATACTATGAAAAGACTAGCCTCTAAGGCCTTAGAGGATGAGTATAAAAGACTTGAAAAAGAGCTACAGAAAATGCCACAGAAAAAGGACATCAGGCTAAAAATGGATATAATTAAACATAAAATGGGTCAAATAGAAAAAGAAGAATTAGCACAGAAAATTAGAGGTACTAAACAGAACTACTTTGAAGATGCAAACAAACCAGGTAGATGGTTAGCATACAAATTGAGAAAGGAGAAAGAATCAAGGAAAATATTGCAATCAACAGATGACCAAGGCCAAGTTTGCTATGGTAGTAAAGAGAAGAAGGAAATCATTCAAGACTTCCATGGGAAATTATATATGCAAGAGAATATTGATGAGGGAAGAGTTAAACAGTACTTACAGAATGCTAATTTACCTCAGATACCTAAGGAGATTGCAACAATGTTAGAAAGCAATATAACGATGATGGAGTTAACTGAAGCACTCAAGAAGCAAAATAATGGAAAGGCACCAGGCCCAGATGGACTTCCAGTAGAATTTTACAAAACATTACAAGAATCATTGAATCTTCCATTACTAGAAGTTATGAATGAATTTATGTTAAAGAAGAAGATACCTAAATCATGGTCAGAAGCCTATATTACACTTATTCCAAAAGAGGAGGCCGATCCATTACAAATTAAGAACTATAGACCCATTTCTCTACTAAATGCAGATTATAAAATCTTTTCTTCAATATTGGCAGAAAGACTTAAAAAATATTTAAATAATTGTATTCATCCTGATCAAAAGGGATTTCTGCCAGAGACAAATTAAAGATAATATGAGAGTAATCTTGGACATCTTGGAATACTACGAGGCACATCCTGAAAAACAAATGGCTCTGATATTTCTAGATGCACAGAAGGCATTTGATAATGTGAATTGGCGATTCATGTTATTACTGTTGAAACAGATGGGTTTTGCTAGAAAATTTATTCAAGCAATAGAAGCTATATAGTATAAGAAAACGGCAAAGGTAATGATAGTGGGAGAACTGACAGACTCTATCAATATAAGAAAAGGAACAAGACAAGGGTGCCCACTATCACCTTTGTTGTTTGTGTTAACTTTGGAAGTGCTAAACAGAAATATTAGAGATGAAAAGAATATAAAAGGAATGAAAATCAAAAAGGAAGAATTTAAGCTGCAAGCATTTGAAGATGATCTGGTTTCCATCTTAGAAGACCCTCTAGAAACAACTTCAAAATTGATAGAAAAGATAGAGACATATGGAAAGGTGGCTGGTTTGAAAATAAATAATGATAAGGCAAAGATCTTGACAAAGAATATGCTATTAAGACAAAAGGAAGAAGTGGCAGACCTATTGAAAATTCAGGTCACGAACAAGATCAAGTACTTGGGGATATATTTGACAGCAAGATGTAGTACATCAAAAGAGAATAATTATATCAAACTTAAACAGCAGATAGCGCTAGATCTGGTGAAATGGGAAAATTTACAACTGTCACTAATAGGGAGAATTTCAACAATCAAGATGAATATATTACCCAGAATTTTATATTTGTTTCAAACAATTCCAATTAGGCTTGGAAAAGATTACTTTGAAGATTTAAATAAAATTGTGTTGAAATATATACGGCAAGGTAAGAAAGCGAGAATAAAGTTAAAACATTTGCAAGATGCTAGAATTAGAGGAGGATTTGGTTTGCCTAATTGGGAGTTCTACTATCAAGCTACAAATCTGATGTGGGTTAAGGGATGGAGAACACTAAGAAATACTAGATTGTTGATATTAGAAGGACATGATTTGTTGTTGGGGTGGCATGCTTTTTTATGGTATAAATGAACTAAAACACAGGAGTATTTTAGAAGATGTTATATATGGGAGTCTCTGTGGTTAAACTGGGAGAAGATTAAAAGACAATGTTATTTGAAAATTCCAGTCTGGTTATCGATTATTGAAGCATTTCCTTATCCTATAATATACAAAAAGGAACAAACAGTTAGATATGATGAAATATTGAATGAAAAGGGTGAACTCAAATCTATACAAAAACTAGAGGAACAAGGTATAAAGATGAATTAGTTTTCATATGCGCAAATACATTCAAGGTATGATAAAGATTCTAAAATGGAAGGTTTCTATGATAAATTGACTGATTTAGATAAGATTTTGACAGGTACTGATGAAAAGGTGATTAAAAAACTGTATGGATATTTATTAGAAATTAAATTAGAAGAAGAGCAAGTTAAAGAAACTGTGATTGCTTGGGGGGAGAATTTTGGATATGGGATCAATGTAGAGAAATGGCAAAAATTGTGGTCTCAAAATTATAAAATGACAATGACAAGACAGCATATAAAGAAAATTTGTATAAGATGTTTTACAGGTGTCATTTTCCCCCAACAAGAATAGCAAGAATGTTCAAGAACAAATCCGAAAAATGTTGGAAATGTCATCAGACACCTGGCTCATATTACCATATGTGGTGGACTTGTGCGGATGCTAAAAAATACTGCACTAAAATCCACATGTGGTTGGAAAAGATGACAAAAACACATATAGACTTGAAACCAGAGATATTTTTATTGGGAATTTTACCTGAAAAGTAAAGACTTGAAATACCTGATTGTAAATGTATTAACAGAGGCTAGTATTATATTTGCTAAAAACTGGAAAAATAAGAAAATACCATCACAGGAGGAAATCATTAAGAAAATATTGGAATGTGCTGAAATAAGTAGATCGACATCTGAAATTAGAGAACAAGAGGATAAACAATTTTATAAAATTTGGGATCTTTTCTATCAATGGTTAGACAATAAAATACAGTAATGAAATATGTAGACTTTTAGAAAATAATAAATATATAAAGATGTACTTCTTTCTTATTATATCTACAAAATGATTTTAGGATAGATTTGGGATGATAATATGAACTGTTATAAAATAAACTAAGTAAATTATGATTATCTTGTAAAACATGAATGAATAAAAGTATAGTCAAATCATTGATTAATAATGATACTAAGGTATTTAATTTTTGATTGAAAATATGAGATTATATGCAATGTAATTGTAATTGAAGACTACGAAATGGAAGCACAAAACAATTTGTAAACCAACCGGCACACTGTATATACACATATGGAAGATAGCTTGATGTTTTTATGTTTTATTTGTTTATGTTTGTTTTTAAAAACCAATTAAAAAATTTTTTTTTAAAAAAAGAAAGCAAAACAAACTGTACTTAAGTATATTGTAAGAAAATGTCAGCAATTTGAGAGAAAGGGTATTAGCATACAAAATCACTTATCTCCCAGGACTAAGATTGCTGGAAGAAAAACCCGATGTAATTTTCTGCATTTTTCACCTTTTTATGTGTGGGGTTTCTTGGAATGTCAAAACTACTACATCTCTTGGAAAGGGGAAAAATGGATCCTTTCTTGCAAACATGTTTGACGGTTGTTAGATTGCTGCTGCTTCTTTGTCTTTCTTTATTTTGCATTTTAACTTTGACAATAAAATTTTAAAAATTGGAAAAAAAAAGAAGCCTATTTGTTTTAATTCCTAGCAAATGTAGCAATCAGCTCAGCCTGTGGCAATATCCCTAGAATGCTCTTATTTCCCATATTATTTTGCATTTTATTTCTATTGCATAAGAAACAAGTTTGAGCTTGATTTCACTTTAAAGTTAAATGAAAGTCAAGAGAAACCCGGGAGAGGGGGAGATGGCTTTTGAACTTTTTAAATGTAATGTTGAAGGATAGGGGAAAGGAAGGAGATTTCCAGAGGCTTTATCGCTTTTAGCAATAAGGCTTTCTGGGCTGTTGGTCTACGGAGAGCTCAGTGGGAGAGGCAGGGAGGGTTTTGAAATGAAAGAACAGCAGACCTTTCAGTCTGGTGAACTTTGTGTGCAAGGAAATGTCAACTGCATCATGTAATGCTTCTGGGAATTCTTCAGCCATTTGCTTCACTTATTTGTGTCAATAGGGTTTGCAGGCATCCCCTGAGAAGGCAGCAAGTGCCCTCTCAGTTGAATCCTTCAGTGTGGGGAACAGCAGCACATGTGGAAGAAAGCATAACATCATCCTGAAATATTTTATAATGGCTTATCTATTTTAGCACCAGCCCGGGGTTGGCTGAGCTCTGCACCTGAGATTTCTTTCTAAATTCAACCTGCTCTTTCTACTTTCTCAAACAGTCTATCAGTCCCAGACCCTTCTATTTTATCACACCTTTAAGAATAAGAAAACGTTCCAAAGAAATAGGATCATATTTTTCAATATTTGTCTCTTCTGGTACCTCATTCTCACAGGCTCCCTATTATAAGATTTAGTCAAGAAGGGCTTCCCCCTACAGCAGGAAAAACATTAAAAAGTTTATGATATCAGGATCAATAGATTGTAAAAAAAAGAAAGGTACCAGTTGAAAGAGCAGGTGGAAACAAGAAAAGGAGAAGGAAGTGATTGCCTGGGTTTTAATGACAAACCTTCAAAGATCAGAACAGAGACCAGAAGTCCATATTTCAGAATTGATATTTTACAACTACAAATAATAATAGTTCTTCTGCCAAAAAGAAAGGGGAAAAATTCTGGATTCCCAAAAAATATCCCTCAGTCTTATTTGTCACCTGGAAAAGTTTGAGAGAAAGAGACTAAAAATATAAACTGAAAGATTGGTGCTGTAGTAATATGACCCTAAATCAAATGTGAATTCTAAATTTGTGAATCTAAGAATTACAGTTTGTAAATTGTAAGTTGAAATTCTATAGCTAGAATGATACAAAGGTGCACTTTGTCTCAATGAAGCTTCAAACAATGCTTCATGTACTCCATAGAATGAGGCAATTTTGGGCAGGGTCTCTGGTTCTCCTAGAATCCTAGCCCATAGGGAAAAAAGTGCTTGAAGAGGTAAAAACAAGAGGAACCTTGGGAGCAAAGTCCTGCAACTATACTAGATTTCAGAATGACTAGCAATATTCTCATGGACAGAAATCTTCAGGTCAAAGGAATCACTGGAACTTCTCAAAAATAAGATTCTGGTGGTAGATGACATAAACTCCAGTGAAAGGAAAAGACAGGGAGCAGCTTATGAATACTTTATGGATGCTTCTGACAGAATTAGAGAGGACACGTTGGAAACAGAAGATGGTTGTAACTCACAGGAGTGTACCAGGAAATAGCTAATATCCACAGAAAGAAGAAGCAGAGTAATATGAGATCGCACATCTAACACAAGAGTAATACTGGAGAGAACACATACAATAACATAAAATGGAGTTTTGTTTTATTTACTATACAAAATTTTTGATCTTGATTGGATATGAAATGTGTTAAGATTAATGGATATGTTAGAATAATTATTTTGAGGTATTTTTGCAATGAATTAGTGTTAAGAACTGATTTTGGAGAACTGAGTGAGTCATAATAGGAAAAGGTGTGAAGAAGGATGACATTGCTCTGATATTTTTTTAACATATGCACAGAATATATTAAAGGAATGTCAGGCTTGAAAGACATGACAGCTGGAATCAACTAGGAGGCTGAGACACAAATCCCTTGAGATATGCAGCTGGCATCATTTTGTTAGCTGAAAGTATGGAAAACTTTAGAAGCTCATTATGAAAGTAAAAAGGGAAAGGGAAAAATCTAGGTTAATGTTAAATAGTATGAAAAGAAAGACAATTTTAACCAGCATGCTTAGTGAATTTATTATTAATAGCCAAGAAGTAAAGATTGTGTATAGCTTTTCTCTCTTGCACTTAAAGTTATATAAAGATGAACACTATGTTGAAGTATTAATCCTCCAAAAGTGACAATTACTAATTCAGACAACTTTGTAAAGAGTACTAGTATTACTATGACAACAAAAATTAGAATAATTAAAGGACTGGTCTTTTAAGTGGTAATTAAGGGTATGAAAACTGAATATTGACAAAGAGCCAATGAAGAACAAAAGCACCCTTGAATTATGGATTTGGAAACAGTTACTAAGGATGACACAGACTGCAAAGAGAAGCAGTCAGTCAGCCTGGACTCTAAAAAGCTGACTACTCTCCTGAGAGAATGATCAGCACGCAGAAGCTTGCATGCTTTGAATGTTTTATGTAAATGGCAATAGGCTAAAAAAAAATTACTACTCTTGGCAAAAGGGAGGGAGGGAAGCAGAAGAACAGGAAAGCCATAGATCCTGTTGATGGATAAGATCAAAGAAATAGCAGGGGTGTTCTTGGAAGAACTACAAAATCTATTCAACTGAAAATACAATGGGAGTTAAAGAAATCCCTCTCAGAAACTGTTGCTAAACCTTCATCCTTCAAAACCATCTTCCTTCCTTTCCTAGATCACGTTTCTAACTGCACTTTTTAAAAAAATGATAATTTGCCCTGGAAAGTTAATTATGTTAACTTTGTAATCAACACCATTTAAATTGAAAACAGGTGGGTAATTATAAGTATAGCAGTTTCTTTTAACCAAAGCAATTTCCTTCCTTCCTATATTCTGAAGATATAGAACAGATGTAAGGGTTCTCACCTTGATGATTACGTAGTTGATTTTATATACACTGGGTAATTACTATTCACAATAAATAAATGTTACTTATTTGTGTTTACAGTGAGCTTTCTTAAATAAAACTCTACTCATGAGTGGGTAAGTAGCTACATAAATAGGAGCCACAAATGTTGTCTATTTTCCATTTCATTTCTTTTCCCAGCTTCTCCAGTTTACTTTTCTGAGATGGCTTGAACTACAAATTCTATCATTTCCTGACCCAATAGTTATGAATGATGGATTTAAAAAAAAAAATCCAAAGATTAGTTGAGAACAGAGGATTGGTCTTAATCAGACGCATTTTTTAAGAATGCAGTATGGGTTTTTCTTCTCTTTTCTTAAAAAAAGGCCATAAGAAACCACAATTCACATAGTTGTCATAGTTATCAAATCTTTATCCTCCCCATAATTAAACCAGCCCTTCTGCATATCTTATCAGAAATTAATATTTCTCGGTTGTAACTGACACCAGGGAAAGCATCAATTGGAATGGAGCCCGGGCGCCCTTCCCAATGAGAGTTAGGAGTTATATTTGAAAGAGAATTTAGAATGAAAGAAAATCATATTTTTCAAGATTGTCAGATGCTAATGATTTTAGAGAAGAAAGCCAAAGACAATTATTCTCATGATGCTGGAGGTTAGGAAAATGAAGACCTATATAAAATGAAAGAATCTACATAATAATAAATTTATTTCTAGTTCTCCGGGGAGCTTTATTCTTGGGAACTACAGAATGACCATCTTACTTTTTAGGAGTCTTCTTGCTAGGATCAACCTTATTAATCCTAAAGCTACTACTTCTATAAAGAGAAATGTCCATATCTGACAGCTATATTTGTAAGTATGTACCTGGCAGATACAATTAGTCTTACACATTTTCTCTCCAGTCTTGCATTGCTTGCCACACACACAAAAAAATATTATACGGCAGCCCTGGTATGCAGTAAAGAAGCAATCTGCTTCAGAAGGCACCAATTTATTCACGGCCCTACTCCCACAGGGGATCACCCATTAGACTTGGTGTATGCCTTAAGGCACTGATGTTGTGATCTGAATTTGAGAGACATTAACACCACTCTTCTGCCATGGGTGGACCATTGCTGCTTGAACCTAGAGTTCTCCACAGCCACCCCCATCGCAGGAATGCGGAGACTATCTGATTGGCCCATTCCAGGTACCTGGTTTTGCCATTTCAGAGGGGAAGGGTTTCCCTGAAATACTGTTGTAGGTTTGGCAGAGGCTCTCATTGAAGTTTGAAATGAGCAGGTAATGGGGGGCATGGACCAAATTGCACCTGTACGGAATCCCTGTGTGTGTATGTGCATCTCATACAGCACCATAATATACTGAGTGACTCAAAGAAATGAAGCAATATAAGAGCACTCTGCTGGAGGAAGACAAAGAGTGAGGCTGACCAAACACAGGTAAGTGCCTTAATAGCAATAGCACTTAGACTTATATACCGCTTCACAGTGCTTTGCAGCCCTCTCTAAGAGGTTTATAAAGTCAGTATATTGCCCCAAACAATCTGGGTCCTCATTTTATTGACTTTGGAAGAATAGAAGGCTGGGTCAACCTTGAGCCACTCAGAATTGAACTCCTGGAGTGAGCAGTGAGTTAGCCCTAGAGTGCTGCATTCTAACCACTGTGTCACCATAGCTCTTAAGCTCTAACTTGTGGCGATAAGAGTGGCAAATTGTAATAACTTCTCTGTCCTTATTGCATCTGCAGGTAGCCAGCCAGCAAACCTGGTTTGGATAATCAGGTCTCTTCCAGGCAAGGAGGAACCAGTTAAAACCTTACAGTGTTGCTAGGAGAAACATTGTTGGCATCTGTCAGATAGTCTCCCAACTATGCTTGGAATTGGACTCTGGCTGGAAAAACACCTTGGAGGTGATGGAAACATGACTAAGCCTTGGACTTCTGGTTTGCTCAACATCGGAGTCGGAGCGGAATCTGCGATCGTGCGCAGTTTTGCTTTGAGCAAGCTTGTTGGAGGGTCCCAATTAGGACCAGAACCACCCTGTAGGGGTGGTGAAGAAAGGGGGAATTGCCTGAAGGGTTGAGGGGAGCTTCAACTTCCTTACAGGAAAAACCCCTTCCAAAGGCAAGCAGTAGCAGTGTTCTTAAAATGGCCACCATGAAGACGAAGAACAGCCCGAGAAACTAAGTTTGTGCTGGAGAAGAGACGCAGCAAACAGAGTGCAAACCAGGCAAAATGAATGGATTTTGAGGTACCCCGGTATTAAAAATAAAGGATTATATTGGAGGAAAGTGTGGTGAAGTTGTTACCACGGAGAGAGAGAAGGAAATTGGGTTTTATAAAATTGGCTTGAATTACTGTATTGGATTAATTTGGAGGAGAAAATTTAAAGGAAAATATTTGAACACAACAAAGGTTTAGAAATTAAACTGGATAACTATTGGACTATGGGCACTCAAAGGGCACAACTAAATGCTGAAATTGAGTGTGTGGAAATGGAAAAAATAATAGCTAATGATTGAAATTAGCGTATTTAATAAAAGTACTATATTCAACAAAGAAAGTTAAAGTTAAGGAAGGAGTGGACAGTGAAAAAGGCTCAAGATTGCCACCTGATGGTACAGGAAAACTTCAGTGATCTTTTTTTTAAAAAAGTGTTTGGTCTTTCTAAGAAATTGGACTTTGGAACTTAAAAGAAAGTAAAAGAAACTCCATTATAAAAAACAAAAGTGACATTAGAATATTACAAAGGGGAAAATATTTGAAAATATTGGCATAGAACCAGCCGGTGAGTGCGAAACAGTTGGGAAAGGGCCGCTTGAAAATTTGGAACAAAGATTTAAGGACAATGTTTGTTGAAAATAAACTTAAAAGATACTGGCTGAAATAATATACTGGACTTTGGGACTGAATACAGCAATTAGGGAAGAGGAAAAGAAAAAAGGAGAAGATACAATGGAGGAATTATTTGTTGAAATGAAAGCGGACTTGCAATATATAAGGGAAATGATGAAAACTAGATTTGAAATGTGTAATTACGTATTACAGAAATTAGAAATGATGACCCAGCGTGTAGAAGAAGAATGCAAACCGGAGAAGGAGGAGTTTAACAAAGAAGAAGCCAGCTTTGAAGAACAAAGGGATCAACAATTACTTAAGCAGGGGGGGAAAGGAATTAAAATTAAAAATGTGTGTCTGATGTGATAATAAAATGGAAAATGGTTTGGAAAATGGAAAAGGGAGAGGGAAAAAGTTGATAGGGAAAGTTCAAAAGGAAAATCAAATGAGGGAGGGAATAAAAGTAAATAATTGGAATGAGAAATGAAGAGAAATAAGAATGGGGAAAGGGGGAATTAAAAGAAAGGACCAGAAAATAAAGAGAAACAGGAAGCAAACGAAAATGAAAAGGAACTATATTGTTAAAAGAGTGAGAGACAATGCATGAAATTTAAAAAAGAGGGTAGGAAAGAGATTCCACAAGGTAATAAGGTATGATATAAATGATTAAGTATAGAAAATAAATAAGTACGTAACTGATGTGATTTTTTTCCTTTTAGTTTCTTTCTTTTTTTCTTTCTCTTTCCTGTTATTAAAGAATTATTGCTATACTAGACATGGAATTTAATGGAATAAATATGGAATTGGGAATTTATAATAAAAATATCATATGTTGTTGATTAACAATGTATAAGAAAAGGGGGAAAGATGATGAAATAGAACTATTATAAAAGGGTTAATATCAGTTGCTATAATTAATTGATTAGACTAATATTTTTGTAATGTATAGATGATTGATAAGGTGATAGAGAAATTGTAATGTGGAATCTAACAAAAAAAAGTATGTATATATGTGTGTGTGTGTGTGTGTGTGTGTGTGTGTGTGTGTGTATTTTTGGTTATTCAGGTTTTCTCGCACGTAAAATTGGAAGTATTTTGGCGATGTTTCATCAAAAGCCAACCCCTCCCAACCAATCAGATCACAGCCAGGCCCCCAACCAATGAGAACACACCCCCACCCAATCAGAACACAGCCAAGCCCCCACCCAGTCAAGCCGCACTCCCACTGGCAGTTAAAAGAAAAAACAGCTGCAAGCTCACATTACTCCAAGAAACACAAAGCCAAAGACACAAGCCTGAAGATGACGAATGAGATTTCGTCAAAATGTCTCCAAAATACTTCCAATTTTACACGGGAGAAAACCCGAATAATCAAAGATCCACATACAAATACCCACGAAAATCTCAGAAAATATATATGTGTGTGTGTGTATGTGTGTTATATAGTAATTAGGGAGATGGTATCAAGGTAGATTGAAGGTGGCTGACTTGAATTAATAATCAGAGGGGACAATTTTGAATTAAACTAAGGATTGATAAAATTGCAAATATGACAGATAAAGGTAATTTGGGAAATAAATATAGAAATGAGATGAGAATTTCAAATAACATTGTAAAATAAGATATGAGAATACTCTAATAAATGAAATAAGTTATAATATGAATTGGAATTGGATAAGTTTAATACTTAATACTAATAAGGTTAATATGATATGAAATTGAACAAAATGAATAGATAAATATGGTCATGTTTGTATTGTATTGAAACCTGGAACCATACTGCTTGCCAAATGAGATTTTTTTGTTATTTAAAAAAAATTGAGGAGGAAATTGAATAATAAAATTATTAGATATGTCTAACTGATATAGTGGTTGGCATTAGGAGAGAGTATTGAAATGTTGAAAATAAGCAAGGAAGGATTTTGACTTAATATGAATGTGGATATTAAGCTTGCTTATACTAAAATGTATGATATATTGATGCCACACAGTTAATGTATTGTTGTGTATGTGTAGATTAAAATAAAAAACTTTTATTTAAAAAAAAAAGAAACATGTCTGAGCCTTGTTATCTTGTAGAAAATTGAACTAGTTGCTGTTAAGGAAGTGGATAGGATCTTTGTGGCTGTGAGTTTGCCCACCTGTGTTATGGATCCACTAACTTCCTGGCTGTTTAAGGCTACCTGGAAAGTGGCATGTGGTTGGGTCCAAGCTGTGATTAATGTCTCTCTGCAGGAGGGAATCCCAGGGGCGCTTTTTTCAGGAGGCAACTGGACTTTGTTGTTGTTGTTGTTTCGCCTCAGTTGCCTCCTGAAAAAAAGCACCTTTGGGACAACTGTGACCTGGATGACAGAATCTCTACAGAATTGCAGGAGGGAATGGTACTGCCTGCCTTGAAGAAGGTGATGGTGTACCCCCTTCTCAGGAGGCCCTTCTTGGTCCCAACAAAAGAGAACAACTGTTGTCCAGTCTACAATCTTTCCTTTTTAGAGAAGGTTATTAAAAGAGTGGTTCATGCATACAGTAGCTATAAAGAGCCCTGGAAGAAGTGAATTATCTGGACTGTTTTCAGCCCAGGTTCAGGCTGAGGCAGAGCATTGAAATGGCATTGGCCACATTTATTTATTTTTATTTATAAAACTTATTGGCTGCCTATCTTAGTTGGTTGATGATCTTTGGAGGGCTTTTGTTTTGATGATAGTGTCTTTCTGGCTTCAAGGGATGGGAAACAGGAGGCATTGTCTTACAGTGTTTTTTTTTCTCTTTCCTCCATGGTTGGTTCCAATCAGTTTTGATAGGATAGGAGAGGTCTAGCCATAGGCCTCTACAATGTGGGATGTCTCAAGGCTTAAGCTTTTTGGTGGGCGTGGCGTGGTGGTCATGTTTTTGGCTGGGCATGGCCAATTCAATATCACTCACATTGAGGCATGTATCTCCTCGCCTGGCCTCTCATGACTGTGGGGATGCTGCAACAGTCGTAAGTGTGAAAAATGGTCATAAGTCATTTTTTTTCAGTGTCATTATAACTTTGAATGGTCACTCCACACAAGCAAAGTACCAGCAAAGGAGGGGAAAAAAACTCCAGAGAAGTTCCAGAGACAGGAAGTCTAGTCCTGCCAAGAATGTAATAAGGGTTAACGGAGAGGCAGTTTCTGTAAGCAACACCAGAATGTTTTCTTCCTGCCTTCCTTACAGGATTAGGGCAGTAATTTCTTCTAACAACTGGTTCTCTGAACTGCTTAGAATGTTAACAACAAGTTCTAGTGAATAGGTGCGAACTGGTCGAATCCCATTCCTGCCTGGAAACTTCAAGTGGTCCAGAATGCAGCATGCACACAGTAATGGAGACTCCTAGCTTTGCCCATGAAAGATTTCTGTTGCACAAGTTGTAGTTCCAGTTTCTTTGCAGATGAAATTCAAGGTGCTGGTCACCACCTTGAAAACTCTATGTGACACAGGGTGAGGCCATCTGTGGGACCACCTTTCCCTAATATCTATCTGAGATAAGGCGGGCACACTCTTAGTCTTTCCCCTAAATATTATCATCTGTTGGGAACTAGGAAATGTACCTTTCTATGGCAGCCCCTGCCCAAAGGAACACTTTGCCCCCTGAAGTTCAGCAGGCCTCTACGCTCTTAACCTTCCATAAATCTTTGAAGACCTGACTTTTCCCCACCAGTCTGGGATAAGATTAGATGATCGCACATTACAATTGATTGGCATCAGGTTTTGTTATTTTTAATGTTTCAATTGGTTGAGTGTTAGTTTTTTAAATGATTTTATATTTCTTTAAATTTTTGATAGAGGGCCTCCCTGAAAACTAAACTGGTTGAAAACTAAGCAGTTATATAAATGTTTTAAATAAACAAAATAGAATTATGTAAGACTTTATATTTGAATGTGTGTTTGAATGATTTTTCAGTGGATGAGGGTATTTGGTTCCCTTCCAGGCTGCAAGAATGCTTTGCTAACACTCTAGTCATCCCTTGCTTGCTTTATGTTTTAAAAATAAATGAATAATTGTGGAACTTGTCCTTCCCAACAAAACTACTGATTTCCTTTTCCTTTCACCTATATCACAGATGTCAAACTCGCCGCATCATGTTGCTGTCATGTGATGTTTCACAACGTTTTTCCCATTCACAGAGGTGGTGGGGCATGGCCTGCATATGATGCATCCAGCCTATGGGCGGCCAGTTTGACACCCCTGAGTCCCATATTATCCTGGTCAGTTCTAAGTCAGGTGAAACGGGTAAGCCTCCCAGGTCTTTGCAGGTTACATTAGGTCAATGAATTGTTTATCTGAATTAAAGAGCCAGCAGCCATGCAGCCAAATTTATTTATTTATTTGGTTGGATTCACCTTTTTGGGGGGAGGGGTTCAAAGTGACCTGTACTATATGAGTAGCTTTTTTCATGTTATCTCTATACGAGATACTGGCTGAGAATTCTGGAAGTTGGATTTCTAACAAATCTGAAGGACACCAGTTTAATGAAGATATATCTAAAAAATATAATTCTAGAGCACCAATTACCCAAACTTAGAAAATGGCTATCCTGCAAACATGCTGACACTTATGGATCTCAGGGTCTCACCACCAGCTTATGAGATAAGCACTCTGGGTTATGTACCATATGTTGAAAAATTAGATATGTTGCTGCTTTATCTTAAGGACTCAATAGCTGCCAAATTCCTCACCAGAGAATACATAATATATGACAATGCATAGCTTTATCTTACTATTAATCTTGTAGCTTGGAAGCACTTTGAGATAGTCAGCTTAATAACATGGCTTTCATTAAATGGTGAGCCCCTGCTGATTTCTGATTTCTAATTGCCTTCCAAACGTTCTCTTTCAGACAGTTCAACTATGTTGTTAAAGAAGCATATTAAACATGTAAATATTAAAAATGCACACAAAAAAGGCTTTAATATTTGTAAAATTGCACAAAGCTATGAATGCTACATAATACAGTGCTGGTTACAGCTGTATTCTCCTTAAAATTCTACTTGTGCATAATATCATATTCTTTCATTTTTAGAATGGGTTAACTACTGAGAATCAAGGAAAATATTCCTGCTATTTCTAAAATACTCAAGACAATATTTACAAGCCAAATGGACCTGTACATTTCCAGATCAGAGGTGGTATTCAGCAGGTTCTGACCAGTTCTGGAGAACTGGTAGCGGAAATTTTAAGTAGTTTGGAAAACCAGCAAATACCATTGACTAGACCCACCCCCATCTATTATCTGCCTCCTAAGTCCCAGCTGGTCAGCTGGGTCTTCTTTTGTTGCCCTGCACAGGAGAACGGAGCTGGAAAGCAGGTTAGTGGGGTGGGGAGGGAATGGGATTTTGCAGAATCCTTTCCCTGGAGTGGGGTGGGAATGGAGATTTTACAGTATCCTTCCCCTGCCACGGCCCACAGCCACATCCATCAAACCACGCCCACCAAGCCATGCCACATCCACCAAGCCATGCCCACAGAACCTGTAGTTAAAAAAAATGCATCCTACCTCTGCTCCAGACAGATCATAGGAAGGCTTTAGTGTAACATGGGGGTGGGGGTTGAAACTTTGGGCAGGATCATTTCCTGTGTGGCCTTGATCCACTCCTAATGCTCTCAGTGGTTCATTGAGTAGCTGTGAGTTCTGAAAAAGACTAAGAGGCACCTTGCACTTAACAAGCCATTTCGGAAAGTCTGCAAACTTGGCGTCCCCTCAAAGGCACCAACTGTGGCTTGAATGAGTTGGCTACTCCCTTGTCTCCCAGAGCTCTAAACCCACTGGAAATAAACTATTTTGTGGTTCCCTCATGAGGAACAGCTTTCTGGAGCACTTGTGGGTGATTTCAAGTCCTTTCCTTGTCCAGAGAGGAACTATTGAACATTTCTTCTGCCAGGGGTGGGCTTCACAAATTTTACCAATGAGTTCTCTGCCTGGTTGCTGGGTGGGCATGGCCATGGTGGGCATAGCCTAGTTGCACCACTGGGTGGGGCATTTTTGCCCTCCCTGGGTTCCGGAGGCTTTCCTTGAGCTTCCGGAAGGGTGAAAATGGCCTCCCCAGACTCCAAGTGCTCTCTAGAAACCAGAAACAGGCCCATTTCCAGCCTTCCCGAACTTCTGGGAGGCCCATTTTTTTGCTGTCCCTGAGCCTCCGTGTGCACCCTGCGCATACCTGCATCCAAAATGAGCTGCATGGGGATTCTGGGGAGGGGAGGGCAGGGCGGGGCCAGCCAGGAATGGGATTTGGGGGGATTCTCTGAACTGCACAGAATCTTAGCTAGGGGCTATCCCAAACCCCTGCCTTCTGCTCCCCAGATCTTCATTCTTCTGTAGTCACTGGGTCTCCTTTTTTGTAGAGCTGTTTTCAGTCTTCTCTTTCTTCCCCAGAATTCCTGAGAGAAACATCAAATTCACTCTGTATTTGTAGGGCAAATTAGTGGTTTAAGTTAGAGCAGTTCATAGCAAGTGAATGTCACTACATATCACAGAGACGCTTTGTTTCTTATTCATTTCTGTATTTCTGAATAATCGTAATCTAGTTTCATTTTTTTTTTTAAAGAAAGCAGTTTTCATTAGTACATTTGTTCTGCTAATTTCTGATAGATAGAATTTGAGAGTGCATCTTCATTCTCATCAAACAACTAAAATGTTTTCCAATACAAACCTTTGCATTCATTTTTCCCACTTACAAGTAACCTGCAGGAAGATATTAGGATATAATTTCACACAGAAGGGGTTCATTTTTCAGGTGGAATTCTTCATAACCTAATTGATTCTTCCAGAGCATTGATTCCCAGACTATCCATTATTAGCTGCGCTCAGGTCCCAGGATGCTGCAGCCTTACATCATTTCAAATTACAAACATTCCCAGGGTTATTTTGTGTGCATTACCACCCATACTATTAAATTACATCTTTAAAATATTGATGTGGTTGGACTTCAGGCCTAAATTAAAAACACTAGAGGACCTCCATCACGAGAAAAATGCTCTCTTCTGCCCATGGTTCATCACTCTCCCCCATGGCCCCTGTCATATATCTATTGCAATAAATATATTGTTGCAATACACTCCTAATTGGTAACAAGACCTTTGCTTTATACCAAATGATTCAGGCTGACAAGTTGATTTAGCCTCTGTCTGAACTGAGTATTTGCTCAATTCTCTTTTACCTTCAAGAAGGCATTTAAGGCAAAATGGATAAAAAGCATCCTGATCAAGGTACACTAGATTAGTGTACTGAAACTAATGCAGACATTGGACATTGAAAACAAACTTTGCCTTGATAAATCTTTTGGAAAGAGATGTGCTTTTTCACTGCTCTGCAATCTAATTGGCGTGTATGTGTTTGGGTGTTACTCTCTTAACAGCCTCTTGAATTAATAATGTACTTCTAAAAGAATCAATGGGTTTTTTTAAAAAAAGAGTTTTATTTAATGCCTTGCCAAAATAAGAGACGAGGAAAGCAATCCACGCAAAGTATTTTCTGTTGATCTTGTTCTTATTTTATACGCACGTTATGATTGCACAAGGTTACCTTTTTGTCTTTTATGCAGTCACTCAATAAGAAGTGATCAAGGTCACCTCAACATGTGAGATTCTGTCATTTTATCCATTCTTTGTGGTGGCCATTTTTCATCTTCTGTTTATTGGCTGGATTACATGCTTTAATCTTCTCATTTAAATTGTGAGAAGCTTGGAATATCAGATTCAAGGGAACTAGGGCAGGGCTGTCAAACTCCTGGCCCGCGGGCCGGATGTGTCATGAGCTGGTCATGCCCACACCTGGTTTAGCGAAGGGGGGAAAAAAGCCCAGATACATCATGTGATGACGACGTGACGACGTGTGTTTGACAGCCTTGAACTGAAAGGGATGAATTTTCCAGGCTTATATTTTAAAGGGATTTCTCCTCCATTACTCCAGATCTTCAAGTTGCGGAGGAAAGGGGAAGCTCTAATGCTACAAAGACTCAACTGGGAGTAAGTTTCATTAAGTTCTGAAGGAATTAGAATCAATATAAAAAGGGTTTCAGTGTTTGTTTCCTTATGAGAGCAAATCAGTATCTAAAAGCTGTTGTAACTTCTCTATTAGAACTAACCAAATGTTGTAAAAGTTGTGGCCAAACTTTACAGAGATGAATTCCCCTTGCCTACCATTCAGTGGTGGGATTCAAATACTTTTACCACCAGTTTGGTGGGTGTGGCTTGGTGGGCGTGCTTTGCGTGCACACACACTTTGCTTGCACGCACGCACCAAACATGCATTTTGCACAGGCGAAGAGGCATTCTAACTCACCTCCTTCAAGCCTGCATGATTCCTGTCACTTCAGCAGCTGCCACACAGCATAATTCTGTGCCATGCAAAGCAGCTGCGCTTTAAATTCAGTGGATAAAGGTGAGTATGGGAACCCGGGCAGGCAGGTGCGCCCAACAGCAGAGCAGCGGAGAGAACCGTTCGGTCTACATTGCTCATTGCTGCTACCGGCTCACCAGAACTGGGCTGAACCAGTAGAATACCACCACTGCTACCATTTCATTTTGTGTAACATCTACTGCAATTAATAATTACAATGAATTTAGGAACTTGTTCATGCCTTAAGATACATTTTTTCGTACTAGTAAAGATTTTTGTTTCTGTTCTTGTTGCTGAATGACTACCTACATTTTTACCTACATTTACAGCAAATGCAGCAAGCAGAAAAAGACATTGATAAAGCTATTGAGGAGCCTCAGTGGCACAGTGGTTAGAGTGCAGTACTGAAAGCTGCTCCTATTGCAATTTGGCAGATTGAATCCTACCAGGCTCAAGGTTGACTCAGGCTTCCATCCTTCTGAGATGGGTAAAATGAGGACCCAGATTGTTGGGGCAATATGCTGACTCTGTAAGCCACTTAGAGAGGGCTGTAAAGCACTATAAAGCAGTATATAAGTCTAAGTGCTATTGCTAAATGCTATTGCTTTGGCGAATCCTAATTTCTATTCTCAACATTTAAATCAACGTTCTCTAGAATCTATTGGGATTACAGGTGTGGTCCTCAATTTTACGACCACAATTGAGCCCAAAACTTTGTGTTGTTAAGTGAGAAGTTTCTTAAGTGAGTTTTGCCCCATTCTATAACTTTTCTCATCATGTTTGTTAAGTGAATCACTGCAGCACTTAAATTAGTAACATAGGGTTGCTAAGTGAATCTACTTTCCTCAATGACTTTGCTTGTTTGGAAAGTTGCAAAAGGGGACCACATGACTCCGGGACACTGCAACTGTCATAAATGTGAACCTCTTGTTGAGCATTCAAATGTAAATCACGTCACCATGAGGATGCTACAAGGGTCATAAATGTGAAAGACGGTCATAAGTCACTTTTTCAATGCCATTGTAACTTCAAATGGTCACTAAATGAACTGGTGTAAGTTGAGGACTACCTGTACACTACTCAGAATTCACAGGTTTAGAGGAGGCTGATATAATCTATGCCGGTGGTCGCCAACAAGTGGACCTGGGACCACTGGTGGCCCGCGAGAAAATTTTGGTGGTCCGAAGAGAAATGTCCCCCCAAAAGCACCACCCAAAGCAATTAATCCAGGTTGCTCAGGAACACAAGGCTGCACTGCCCACATGGCCCACCCATCCACTGGCCCCCACCCTTCGGCCGAGCGCAAACCTTACCTTGAGTAGAGCCACGTGATCTGGAATTGGAAGGTAAGGCCAACAGTGGGGGAGGAAAATCCGCCCCAGGATGGCTTGCTGATGTTGGTGGGAAAGTCAGTCCCATATTCCAGAGCTGCCGTAGTCACAGGACTGACTCCCGGGTACAGGAGTTCAGCCAAGCTACCTGCAAAATCATCTCTTTCTCTCAAGAAGCTCTCACTTGCATCTCTCAAAAGCCTGGCTGAAGTTTCCCACGCTGCTTCTGCAAGCGCTCCTCAAGAGAGAGACGATTTTACAGATAGCTTGGCCGAACTCCTGTCCCTGGGAGACTGACTTTCCCACCAATGTCAGCAAGCCACTGTCAGTCAAAATTCATATTACTGGTCCGCGGGATTTAAAATTATGATTTTAGTGGTCCCTGAGGTTCAAAAGTTTGGCAACCCCTGATCTATGCTAAATGATTATTATGCAAAGGGAAGAGCTTTGGTGTCACAGTGGTTAAGAGTGCAGTACTGCAGACTACTTCTGCTGACTGCCAGCTGCCTATAATTTGCAGGTCGAATCCCACCAGGCTCAAGGTTGACTCAGCCTTCCATCCTTCCAAAGTCGAGTAAAACAAGGACCCAGATTGTTGGGGGAAATATGCTGACTCTGTAAACCACTTAGAGAGCACTGTGTAAAGCACTGTGAAGCGGTATATAGATCTAAGTGCTATTGCTATATATAGAGTGATGAATCTTAAAAACCAGTCCCTGTTCCTCACTCTGAGGAACAAAATTTCTTTGAATTTACTGTATATATCTGGAAATGATTGGGGTCTGACCAGCTACAAAATCAGATTATGTTGCTGAAGATATCTTGAGATCATCAAAGTATAGAAGATGTTGATGGAGCAGCATATAATCTTGGATAAATTCTATCATTTTGGATTATGATTTTATATTTGTGCATATCATACACATATCCTGATATGTTTTCTCAAGGTAAGCAGCATTACACAACAGGCAAAAAAAGCAGCCCAATGTAATATAAGGCAGGGAAGGAAGCTAAATCTAATTTAGATCAGTCATTCATTTTACCATATCTTCCATTATTGTAAACCAGGGGTGTCAAACTTGATTTCATTGAGGGCTGCATCAGGATTGTATTTGACTTCAGAGAGCTGGGGAATGTGGCCAGAGGTGGGCATGGCCAGCTTGATGTCACTCATGTCAGGGGGCACCTGTGATGGCCAAGTGCTAAGGCAGGACTTCCCTGAGGCCCTCCCTCTCATTAACCTTCCTTCCTTTTCTTCTTTTTCCTTCCCTGTTCATTCTCCTTTCTTCTTCTTCCCCTCTTTACTTTTTCTCTGGCAGAGGCCACATGGGCCAGTCCTTTGCTGTTTCTAGACTGGCCCCACAGGCCAGATCTAAGCACCACATGGGCAGGATGCAGCCCATGGGCCTTGAGTTTGACACCCTTGTTGTAAACCATCCAATTCTTAAATTACAGTTGTAATTCTTAAATTACGGTTTATCACATTCTTCTTTGTGAAGAATTCAACTCCATCTGAATAGAACTTTCTCAGTCTTTCCTTCCACTCATTCTATTTTGGATTATAATGTTGCATTTCAGTTGCTAGGCATTTTTAGTGGAATAGCATATTCTACTAGTATGGAAAAACAGTGTAATCTTTTTAATATATTATTTTTCTGTGAGGAAGTCAAATTTCATTACATATCTAAGGTCATCACAAGAGGATATGGTGAAGATATCTGACAGTTTTCAAGAGTACTAATGTCCAAGAACATAATAAATACAAATGAACAGAGGAAAGGCAAATAGTGTAGCTAATATTTATATTAAATAAAGCACTATCCTGATGATAAAGGACTAAGCCATTTGAACATTGCTTCAAATATTTGCAGTGTTTAATTCATAGATATGTCATCAGTCACAAAAAACAATCCTATCATGAGATTAAAATATATTTTATTGGTTAGTTTTAGAATGTCATTTTAATAAAATAGTATAATAGAATATAGTGTGAAATGTCTCAGGAAGTGAACAGAAACATCTTGCAGGGCTAGAAAATGAAATGCTATAATCTGATCCAATAGAAAATTATTTTATCTTCATGTTTATATATTCAAAGCTATTGAAGTATACTGAATGTATCCCAAAGAGCAGTTTATAAATTAAATATTTATGTATTTATTAATAAATAAATGGCTTCTGTGTTTGGGTGGTTGAGACAGTGTAAAGATACTGTTAATAAATCATTTAACCCACTACAAAACAACTTTCTCCATGAATAAAGCAGAGAGATTTCTGGGTTGCTCTAGAAATTGGTCCTGAGACATTTTTCCATCAGGAACAGCTGAAGATTTTATGGGTGCCATGATGATCATGAACTCTCCTTACACATGTAATAAGTCACAGTCTAGATTTGTTACTCTGTTTGGTGAAGCTGGTGATTCAAAAGAGGAAGAGCTCTGTGTAGCTCCGCTGTCATGACAAATTACTATCTAATCAGTTTTAGAGTTATGCCTGCTGTAAGGAGAAATGGAAGATTCATTGGAAGGATCCTGTCCAAAATGCCCGATGAATAGGAATAGTTCTTGAATCTACTTCCTACTGCATCTGTTAGTGATAGTGGGTGAAACCTTGGTTGACCTGTGGAACCTGTGGAAGTAGCCTATGCAGCAGACACTATCTATCTATCTATCTATCTATCTATCTATCTATCTATCTATCTA
>NW_020769336.1:1891152-1913841 GCF_900518735.1 Pseudonaja textilis
TCTATCTATCTATCTATCTATCTATCTATCTATCTATCTATCTACCCATCCATCTATTTCTTTATTTATAAATTTTATATTGCTGCTTACTCGTACATGGTGACTCAAGGCAGCTTATAAGGATATAAAACATTACAAGGATATAAAAACATCACATAAAAAGATTTTATCTAGGATATGGTACTGCTTTAGTTGTTTTAAAATGACATAGGGACAGTGGTGGATTCAAAAAATTTTATTACTGGTTCTGTGGGTGTGGCTTGGTGGGTGTTGTGTGGCATGGCAGGGGAAGCCTACTGCAAAATCTCCATTCCCTCCCCACTCCTGGGGGAAGGTTACTGCAAAATCCCCATTCCTTTACCATCCCACTAACCTGCTTTCCACCTCAGTTCTCCTGTGTAGGGCAACAAAAGAAGACCCAGACGATCAGCTGGGACTCGGGAGGCAGAGAATAGATGGGGGTGGGGCCAGTCAGAGGTGGTATTTGCCGGTTCTCTGAACTACTCAAAATTTCTGCTACTGGTTCTCCAGAACTGGTCAGAACCTGCTGTATACCACATCTGCATGGGGAATGGGAAATAGGAATATGAACCTGCTTGTTCTTTCAAACATCTCATCAGCTTTTGGTATTTTTCCCCCATAATATCCTCCTGGAGATTTACAAAAATGGTGATGGAAGCATACTGTTTATCATGAAAGACACTGAACTATGGTGATCAATTGTATCTCATAGCATTCTTTAAACCAGAGGTGATATTCAGCAGGTTCTGACCAGTTCTGGAGAACCGGCAGCGGAAATTTTGAGTAGTCCGGAGAACTGGCAAATACCATCTCTGACTGGAGATTTTACAGTATCCTTCCTGCCCTTCCCACCAAGCCATACCCACAGAACCGGTAGTAAAAAAGTTTGAATTCCACCACTGCTTTAATCTGTGTTCCATGAAAACCTAGGATGATGGGGTGAGAGACTACAGAGCACTCATTCACATATAGACAAAATTTGCCCATAGCATTTTTTTTTCCTAAGGTACAATGGAAGGGACAGAGTTGGTAAACTGACTTCAGAAGTTCTATTCCCCAAGAGGCATTTGTGCCCATGTTAATGTATTGCTTTCCTTGTGATCAGTGGCTAATTATTTTTTTTAACTAATAGGCTCCACAACTTGAAAAGGTTTAGATCTTCCTAGCCTATCAGGTTCAATTTAAGGTGTTGCTATTGATGTTAAATCATGAAATGGCTTAGAGCAAGAGTATATGAAGGTTCACATTTTTTGCACTGAATCTGCCTATTTATGTTAGACAAGCTTGCCCGTCTAGCATGTGCAAGGAGGCCACCTTCTTTTAGAGAGTATGCATTCCAGAGTTGGTATTCAGCAGGTTCTGACCAGTTCTGGAGAACCGGCAGCTGAAATTTTAAGTAGTTCAGAGAACCAGCAAATACCACCCCTGACTGGAGATTTTATAGTCTCCTTCCCCTATTAGGCCCACCAAGCCACGCTCACAGAACCGGTAGCAAAAAAAATTTGAATCCCACCACAGATGCATTTCCAAGTAAAGTGCCTTGGCTTCCACTCTCATAGTGCTTCAAAAAAAGTGTGTCTTTTTGACTAACTTTAAACTATTTATTTCAATGGTAATATTTTGACATTATTGTATTCTCAACAGTATAGTGTTTTACTGTTGGGTGGATACATAATGGTTGATAAAAATAGTATAAAGCAAAAGATAAAATGTATTATTAATGTTTAGAAGATAATTTAAACATTAAAGATATATAGTCATCGTGTTGTTTCGTTGGTGCTATTGCCATTATTTTTATGGATACTTTGTCAAACAAAAGCTACTTAATGAAAAAGCAAGACAGAAGAAGTGTCCCTAAATCTTTCTTTTCTCCAAGATAGATGGGATTATCTCAGTAACCTCCTTTTTGGGGTAAATGACATAAAGAATGAGAATGATGCAGACATGAGGTATAACAATGGCCCATCGTTATTCTAGGCGGGAAAAATGTTAATTGTAAGTAACTGTCAGTTTTTTCTTTCAGCAGATTGATTCACAATTGGACTAGGAGTGACCGCCCCTATTTTTTAATGGAACAGAGACTGCTGAAAAGAAGGAATAAGTTGGCTGTTCGTATTGTACTTTTGAATTAAAATAAAAATGGACAAGCAAATCATCAGGTTGCTTAGTAAATGCCAGTCAAGCCATGTAATGACAGCAACGTTTTATGGACCTTTCAGATAATTGTACATGCTGTCAAGTTAACCTTCTATTTCTCATTAAGTTTAAGTACACCCATTATTTGATTTATGCTGTAAGCGTGAATCAGAAATCATATGATTGCTAAGAAAGATAAGGTGATAATGAAAGGGTTTTTCTTGATTGACAGAGAATGGGGCAGTACACAAGATTCTAAAGATGGAGGACATTAAACAAAAGATTGCTAAAGGGTAAGTTGATCTTCTATCTTCTTGCTTCAAATTAGCTAATGCAAAATTGAAACAATGATATGTTGAACCATCTGAGCTACAAATCAATTTAACTGCCATCTTTTCTTGCAGGACCATCAAAGTTAATAGCTGTTAAGAGAAGAGAAATAAATCCAGTGCTAGACTGGATATGAGAGAGGGAGGGAGGGAGAGAGAGAGAGAGAGAGAAAGAGAAAGAGAAAGAGAAAGAGAAAGTGGGGATTACTATTTACATTCACTCAAGTAATAGATCCAATTCCGGGATGGGATTCAAATTTCTTAACAACCAGTTCTGTGGGCGTGGCCTAATTTGTGGGTGTGGCTTGGTGGTCATGTGACTGGGGGTGGGAGTGGCTTGCTGACTGGGCATGGCTAGGTGGCCATGTGACCAGCAAACCAAATGTAAGTGGTCCTCGCTTAATGACCAGGTCCTTGCTTAATGGCCAGTTGCTTAGTAAGTGTTCTAATTTACAACTGACCTCCACTTGGCCTGTTTTTGGTGTTTTGAAAGCCCCCCCCTCCCCACACACACACTCTTCTAACCCTGCTATTCTTTGATTCTGTAAGGATCTCCTGCTGGAGCAGGGGGTTGGTCTAGAGGATCTCCGAGATCCCTTGCAGGCCAGTCCTAGGTTGCTGTGCTGCTTCAAAATCTTCTGAAGCCAGGGTTTATATCCTTCCTTCCTCTCCTTTTTCTTTCTCTCCCTCCGTCCCTCCCTCCGTCCATGTATTTATCTATCCATTCATATATCTCATTTACTTTCTCCTCTCTCCCTCTTTCTTTCTTTCCCTTTCTTTCTGCCCCTTCCTTCTATCCCCCTTTCTTCCTTTCTCTCTCTCTTTTAATTTCTTTAATTTTTCCTCTTCCTTTTCTTTCTTTTATCTGCCCTTTCTTTCTCACTTTCCCTCTCTCTTTCTGTATCCCCCTCTCTTTCTCTCTCCGCCTCCCTCTCTCCCTCTTTCTTTCTCTCTCTTTCTGTCCTTTCCTCCTTCCCTATCTCCTTCTAAAGCTAGAAAGCCCACCTGAAACACACACATACACACATACCCAGGGGTGGGATTCTCCCAGTTTGGCCCTGTTCTATTGTACTCTGCCTATCAGAGAATAAGCCTACAGGCAGGGGCTGTGCTTTTTAATCTTTGTGCAGGGTCTTAAAAAAAATACACGCAATCAACAGAAACAAATGAGGCAGCTTAGAAACAAGAGGATGCTCAGAGCAATCCCAGTTCTACAGTATCATAGAATAAGAAAAGCCCAGAAGAAAGGCAATAGCAGGAAGGAAGGAAGGAAGGAAGGAAGGAAGGAAGGAAGGAAGGAAGGAAGGAAGGAAGGAAGGAAGGAAGGAAGGAAGGAAGGAAGGAAGGAAGGAAAAGGAAAGGAAAGGAAAGGAAGAAAGAAAGAAAGAAAGAAAGAAAGAAAGAAAGAAAGAAAGAAAGAAAGAAAGAAAGAAAGAAAGAAAGAAAGAAAGAAAGAAAGAAACCACCCTACTGAGGGCTGCAGAATCATGCAGCCTTTAATGTTTCAGATTGGTGACCCTTCTTAGACCCAACTGATGCTTCTTATTGTATCTACGGTACATGAGTTTCAGTCCCAAAGATGCTTCTTCTCCCCAGGAGTCCAACCTTCAATTCTGGATGAATACTTCTGCACCCTCTCACTCTTTGTTCCTCAACATCCTTCTTACATTGGATCACAAGCTATTGAACCAGATCAGAACCAAGAACAGTTGCAGTTATGCTGCAATGGTCATAAGTGTGAAAAATGGTCATAAGTCACTTTTTTCAGTGCCATTGTAACTTTGAATGGTCACTAAATGAACTGTTGTAAATTAAGGATTACCTGTACAAAAATACAAAAAGCTTCTTTGCTTGCAAAAAGCTGCCCTAAATACCAATCATTAGATTAAAAATACCTGCAAGCCGGAGTTACAAATCAGGCAGGGTGCCAGAGCACCTTGAGGAACGAAAATATTTAAAACACAGTGATAACTATTGCTCATAAAGTGAAACCCTTTAGCAGAGAGGTCATTTAAGCTCTCCAGAAAAAGCACACCTAGGAAAAGCAATCCTTAGATCCATTTGCAACATTTAAAAATACCAGCTGGTCTCACTCACCTCACAAGATATCCTAAGGAAATCATCCAGATTTAAGGAAAGGTCGCATGCCCCCCAGAAAGGCAGTAAAAAAAAAATCAGTGCCAAGCTTGTATCCTGCCTCTTGGAAGTATACCCCAAAAGTGCCAGACAGTATTAAAGCAGTGAAGGAAGACCCTCTCCCCAAATAGAAAAAGAAACCATGAGGCAAGAAAAAATTCAAACACAACAGTAGCTGTTGCTTGTTGAAGCTGAATAGGGAAAATTATCTCATCAATAAACACAGGATTAAACTTCATCAAGTACAGAATTAAGCTTCACCAAAAACCAGTTTTAGACCAAAACTCAGAAGGGGTATGTAAACTCACGTTTGAATGTCAATTCTTCTAGCTAGCCAAGAAACCTTGCCAAATGTCACTCATCTTGGTTCCCTGTCACTAAAAGCTTTGCTTCATTATTCAATTATTTCTGATTGTCCAGGGAAGTATTTCCTCCCAACAGCAATGTAAAAATCTTAAAACAACCCTTTCCCTTTAAGAAAGCCAAGCCTCACAAGCTCCAGAGACAGCAAGTCTAGGCTATCTGCCAAGAATGTAAAAAGGGTGGAAAAAAACAAACTACAGAACTACTTAGAAAGTTGACAAGGGGTTCTGTAGAACTGAATAGAACCAGTAGAATCCCACCCCTGATCCAATTACATTAGATTAGATTACAATAATTTTTTTTGTATCTACCTTTCTCCTCTATTCCTACACTAGGGAAGTTTTAGTGAACATGATAATTGTCTATGAGTTAAGGTTGTCCTCGACTTATGACCACAATTGAGCCCAAAATTGCTATTGTTAAGTGAGACATTTCAAAGTGCATTTTGGCCTATTTGACACCGTTTTTGCTACAGTTGTTAAGTGAATTGCTTAGTAACATGGTTGTTAAGTGAATCTGGCTTCCTCATTGACTTTACCTGTCAGAAGCTCACCATGACACTGGGACACTGCAACCATCATAAATATGAGTCAGTTGCCAAGTGTTCGGATTTTGATCACATGACCATGAGACATGTGTGAAAAACAGTCAAATGTCACTTTCTTCAGTGCTGTTTCAACTTTGAATAATCACTAAATGAACTGTTGTAAGCTAAGGGCTACTTGTATTTTACGATACAGTTTCTCCAGATGGATTCGAAGTAATAATCTACTACATTATAGAATAGAATAGAATAGAATAGAATAGAATAGAATAGAATAGAATAGAATAGTTTATTGGCCACGTGTGATTGGACACAGAAGGAATTTGTCTTAGTGTAAATACTCTCAGTATACATAAAGAAAAGATACGTTTGTTAAGAATAAGAATCATTATGTTTTTATATAAACTTATTACATTCTATTTATGTTCTTATGTTTAAATATATTGTTGTTGGGCTGGAAAAATCCAGACAACTACTGGATAGCAACAGTGGTGGGATTCAAAATTTTTTACTACCGGTTATGTGGGCGTGGCTTGGTGGGCGTGGCAGGGGAAGGATACTGTAAAATCTCCAGTCAGAGGTGGTATTTGCCGGTTCTCCAGACTACTCAAAATTTCTGCTACTGGTTCTCCAGAACTGGTCAGAACCTGCTGAATACCACCTCTGGATAGCAATAAAAAAAACATGATGTTTTGCACCTCTTTGCTGTTATCTTGTAGTCATTTCGAATGGGATTGTTCTTATAGTATACACGTATGTGTGATATATTAATTCAAGGTTGACTCAGCCTTCCATCCTTCCAAGGTGGGTAAAATGAGGACCCAGATTGTTGGGGGCAATAGGCTGACTCTGTAAACCACTTAGGGCTGAAAAGCACTGTAAAGCAGTATATAAGTCTAAGTGCTGTTGCTATTGCTAATATAAATGTATTGCATGTTTGCAATGCCAGTCTCTACAGTGGAAGATAATGGTCAAGCAGTTTCAACTGAGTTTCCAGTGGTTAACTAGATTTCCTAGTTAGGAGGAACAGTAGCAATGTGTTAATGGTGGACTATTCATGTGCTTCCTGCCTCAAAATGTGGGAAAATATGTTGCTGAATTTGAGTAAAAGGAATGCCTATATTTAACAAGGAAGCCTTGAGCCACATTTATCTCCAGGGGTTGCCCAGGAAGAAAAAAAAATAGAGATACTAAAACAAACTAAGCAAAAAGAAGAAGAGGAATGTAAAAAGAAAAAAGAATATAAAAAAGTGGCTTCCAATTTTCTTCACAAGAGTTATGAGCACAATTATAACAGATAACAAATAATAAGAATTGGAAGAGACCTTGTAGGTCATCTAGTCCAACCCCCCACCCAAGTGGGAGACCCTACACCATTTCTGACAAATGGCAGTCCAATATTTTGAACTCTGTCTCTCTAAAGTTTCATCACAACTCTTTTCTTTCTTTATCCTGTCTGACCATCAACTACTTAAATCACAGGTTCACTGTTTTTTGTTTTTTGTTTGGCAAAAAATCCATAAGGGGTTCCCAGTCACCTATTAATGTAAATATTGTCTTTTCTCCAATCAAACCAGGTCACTTTAGCCATTTTGAATCTTAGGTTTAGCCTTCTTGTGAATCTCTTTTTTCAACCAACGCAGTGAAGAATCTATTGGCAAGTAGTTCCCCCATCTGTCAAGTTACTTTACCAAGACAAAATGAACCACCTCAAAGTATACATGCTGTCCTATTAGATTCTGAATTTGGAGACTCACAGAAAATCCTAAAGTTAGCTGACACAATAAGGTTGATAGAATAACTGGTTTGGTTTGAAAGCTGTCATGATGCATTCTCTGAAGAATGACAACCAGTCTGTTTTATAACAATAGCTGATAGGGAACTAATAGATTTTTCTTTTCAAAATCCAAACGTCAAAGGTTATGCTTGTATTTGGAGTCTGTGGGGAACACCCTGAGACAACTTGAACTGGATGATGCTTTTAATTGTTTCATTTAGTAGGGTTGACATTTATCATTTTTATCTCATGATTGGCTTTGAACAATTTGGTTCTTTTTGCACTAGCCTTTCTTTTTTTTATACATTGAAACCAAGAAAGTATTTTTCTGGTACTTATTAAGGATGACAGTAGAAAACATGTCAGGAAAGCTTAAGTCATTTGTCTTTAACACTTCCTAGTGTCAAGAGGAAAAGGGGCCTTTTGAACTTGGTGATAAAATATTTTTGACCCTTCTTCACACTCGCATGATAATTAAGAAGAAATTCATTGAAAAGGATTCTCTCCACCTACCCCTACCCCATATCAAAGGCTATCAAGTGAAGTATGGCTAGAAAATTTTAATTCTTTGGGGAAATATATGTTTCTCTAGGGATGCCATTAACATTGTGTTGCATTTCATTAAAGAGAGTGTGTATGTGTGCATGTATATGTCTGTAAGTGTGTGTGTGTGGTGGGGGAGAGAGAGAAAGAGTCAGAATCTTAAAACACTTAAATATATTTGTAGTGGTATTTGATTCATTGGCTCAAAGTTCCAGTTCACTGTGTAGTCATCCCAATTCCCAATTAAATTAGCTTTTTTAAAAAAACTTTAATGCTTGTGAATTTCAAAAGTTTAGGCTTGCCAGCAGTTGCTGTGTTTCTTCCTGATCTGGAGAGTAAAATGCATATTGTTTGATACAGTCTTTTTAACTCATTGTTTGATACATTCTTCTTAGCTCATTGTCATTCCATTTAAAAAATGGGAGATGGGAGGAGCCGATGGCATCTTAATTCAGAAATATCTAAATCCAAAGTCCTCCAGTTCAGAAATGAAAAGCCATTGTGATAAGAACCAAAACAATTCAGTCAGGGGTGGGCTGCTATGGGTTCACCTGGGTTCAGGTGAATCCATAGCTAATGTTATGTCCGGTTTGGCGAACCACCAAATCCCACACCGGCTGGCCCCGCCTGTCCCGCCCCTCCCACCCTGGCCATCCCCTCCCAGGAGGCTTCACGCAACCCATTTTGGATGCGAGGTAAGTAAAGGGCCCACGTGGAGGCTCGCGGAGAGTGAAAAACAGGGCTCCTGGAAGCTCCTGAATGGGCCAATTTCCAGCCTCCAGAGGGCCTCTGGAGCCTGAGGGAGACTGTTTTCGCCCTCCCAGAGGTTCAAGGAAAGCCTCCAGAACCCAGGGTGGGTCAAAACATTACCCCCACCAAGGCACAGTAGGCCAATTAGGCCACATCCACCATGGCCACGCCCACCCAGCAACCATGCAGAGAACCCATTGCTGAAATTTTTGAAGCCCACCCCTGAATTCAGTCATGACTCATACAAGCTTACCCTGCTGCCAGTATTACACAGCCGCAGATTCTTTCCAGCCACCAATCCCAAACATCTGGATTCTTTCAAGCATACTTAGACGGTAGTGCTCCAATCTTGGAGACAGCAGTTTAATGCCTTCTGTCTTAATTAAATAATCACAGGACACAGGAAATTTAATTTTCCATGCTTCCCAGCAAATACAGGAGCCGCTATCTGTCAGACTGAATTCTGATTGATACAACATGTTAATTGACATGTCTCATATAGTTCTAGGAAAGATGAGTGACAGAAGGGTTGGAAATATTTTCTACAGTGTTACAGACATGGTGTTACCATTTGCAAATAGACAAGGCATACTTTTTTTGGTTGGTGGTAGCCAGTGGATTTTTATTTCCTGCTAAAATCCCCTACAAGTCCACTTTGGGACACACTTTTCCACAAACTACAGAGTGTGGAACTGATCTTTATACCATGACATATTCTTCCATAATTTGAAAAGCAACCCAGGAAAATTGTGAAATATCCACAGGATTATTTGTGATTTTTACTGATAGCTTATCTATTTGCCTGTAAATCTGTATAAAAGTACCTGAACATTTAAAAATAAATATTTTGGTTGATTACATGTCATCAAATCAGTGTCGACTCTTAGTGAACATATGTCCCAAAGGTGCTTTTCCCAAAGGCAACTGGACTTTGTTTTTCCTTGAAGACTTTTCTCTTCTCATCCAAGAAGCTTCAGAACTGAAAAAGATTCTTAGATGAGAAACAAAATGTCTTCAAGGAAAAACAAAGTCCAGTTGCCTTTTGAAAAAGTACCTTTGGGACCACCATAATCTGGATGACTGAGAATATCCATAGACATTTAATGACCATATGGATAGATTTTCTGCAGGATGACCTATTCCCAACCTTGCCCTTCACGTCTTCCAATGGTAGATCCATTGCCACTGTAATTAAATCAATCTGCCTCACTGCCAGTTGTTGTCGTCTTCTTTTTCATTCTATTTCCCCCAGCATTATAAATTTCTCCAGAAAGGTAGATTTTCCCATAATTTGTCCACATAATATGACAATTTGAACCTGCTCATTGATTTGAGAAATTGACTTGTTTGATGATATATTTGTTTGTTTTCTTGGTTATCCATGGTATTCTCAGGACTCTTCTCCAATACCAACATCAATACTTGTATCCTGCTTCAAAATCCAAAAATATTATGTAAATCTGTCCTAAAGAAGGGGGGAAATCTAGGATCCAAATACTAATGTGATAATAGGCAACCTGTAGGGCCCCCCAAGATGTTTTATATAACCTCCCATATGAATGCCATTGCATAGGCCATGTGGCTGGGGCTGAGAGGTGTTGAAATAGATGATAGATAGATAAATAGGTAGATGATAGATAGATAGATAGATAGATAGATAGATAGATAGATAGATAGATAGATAGACAGACAGACAGATAGATATGGATTTGATGGATGGATAGATAGATAGATCGATAGATATGGATAGATAGATAGATAGATAGATAGATAGATAGATAGATAGATAGACAGACAGACAGACAGATAGATAGATGTGGATGGACAGAAAGACAGACCAATAGAGATGATATAGATATAGATGATATACATGCATACATGTTAGTCCCTTCTCTATCTGCCACTCACTCAGGAGAAATGCCTTCTCTTCTATTAGTGCCTATTAGTTTTCAGTGCTGATCATCCATCAGGTTAAACCTGCCCCCACTTCTCTTCTCTATCAAATTACATGGAAATATTTATTGTTTTTAACCTATCTAATCTCATACTTACTTTGGTTATAAGGATATAGGGAGGGTGGAGTATTGGCTGGTAGAAATGAATTATTATTTCAGATTCCAGTTTCTCATACAATGATTTTAATCATCTTAAATACATGCTGCTCCATTTCTGCATTAAGTTTGCATTTTTAAAAATGCACAAAATATGTTTTCAGTTGCATGCATATTTTTTCCAAAAGTATGTATTCAGTTTTGCCTAATATATTTCAAGATCGGCACTCCTTTAATAAAATGTGAGCTTGAACATTTATTCACCAATGTATCTTTCTATGTGAACTTTCCCCCCCAATATACACTGCTTTGTGTTGGAAAACTGAATTATAAAATTCTGAGAAGTATAATTCCAGCAGATAGCAGTGTGCTGAATTATGTGAAAATTCATACACATAGAGGTGATGTAGATATATTGTCTCCTTCCTTTGTTCTACCTTGTATGAACATTCCAGAACACAAAATCTAAGAGGATGCTGATCCATCTCTGAATATGAGAAGACTATTAAAATTCTGTTTCCAGTAATGTTTCTCAAATCACTGATTATTTTAACATTTTTATATTTTTAAATAATTGTGGATGGAGGGGGAGAATCCAGTTGTTGGAAATATACAAAGTGAATCATAGTTTCATTTCTGAATGTAACTGAAGAAAGAAATGAGCAACGATGCGGCAAATATACAAATGTAGGGAAACTGAGCCCGTGGAGTGCAAGAATAAAATATCAATATTTCAAAATTTAATGATGAGATTTATGATCCAATTTTAAACAAGCTTGCATGCTTGTAAATCCCATCAACTAGTAGGATTTAAAAGGAGATAAATGAGTCTGGAGTTGCAGCTATAATTTTTCACTTTATTTCCAAAACATTTAATATATTTTCCCAAAAAAACAGAACAGCTAATTTTAATGTTCAAAATAAAAATGCCTGTTGCGTGATAGAATAGAACGCTTTAAAAAATCAAAACAACCAAAATATTAATAATAGTTCAACTACACAGAGAGAGAGAGAGAGACAGTATTGCCCCTTCAATAAAACCAAGTAATCCAACTTAATTCCATTTGAGCATTGCTGGGAATTATCTTTCTCTTTCCACAAAGTAACATAAAACACAGGAATTTTTCTTCAACCTTGAAACACTCTGAGCATATTTTAAAGCAGAGGTAGATTTTATCTTTATTTTTAAATCCAACCTACTCCTTAGGCTAGTGAGCATATTAACTGTGAACAAAACCAAACCTTGATGAGATTAGGCAAATGCATAAAACAAGAATGGTTAGCTTCTCATTATTTATTGATTTGTTTTTGTTTTTTGTTTGTTTGTTTGTTTGTTTGTTGTTTGCTTGCTTGCTCGCTTGCTTGCTTAGTCAGCCAACCAATTTTTAAGCCTGTCTCAAATTTGTAATCAATTCTAAAGCCAGTTAGGTCTAGTTAGGTTAAGGCACCAGGCTAGAAAGTGGGAAAATATGAGTTCAACTCCCACCTTAGCCATGAAAGCCAGCTGGATAGTTTTGGGCCCGTCACTCTTTCTCAGCCCAACTTATCTCACAGGGTTGTTGTTCCAAAAGTGATTTTTGAAGAGGCAACTGGACTTTCTGATTTTTTACTTCTCATCCAAGAAGCTTCTTCAGCTCTCAAAAAGAAGCTAAAGAAGCTTCTTGGATGAGAAGCAAAACAACTTCAAATAGATACCAGAAAGACCAGTTGCCTCTTGAAAAAGCAACTTTGGGACAACCATGGCCTAGATCACTGAGAATCTTTCTAGTTATCATAGGGTTGTTGTTGCAGGGAAAACAGGAGGATGAAGGTGTGGTAGATATTCTCTCTCTCTCTTTCTCCTTAGCATTTTTTTAAATTTGTCTGCCCTTGCCTCCCTTCTAGAGCTGAGAAAGCCCAAGGTCACCCAACTAGAATTCACAGTCTCCTGCTTAGGTAGTATGCTTTACTACTACACCAAACTGACACTTTGATTAAAACATAGGTGGGTGTGATAAAAAGCTAATTACATTGGCATCTGGGTCTGTCATTGTTCATTGCAATATTTGTTTTGCAATGTTCCGTAAAGGGAAGAAATCAAAACTACCTGAACATTTTAATGTCTTGCTTCTACCTCAATAAGTTCTTCAAGCAGTTGACAAGATAGAAAGATGATTTCAATGTCATGTTGTCCCAGTTTTACTCCTACTTAAAAGAAGTTCTGAATTGTTTGGATGAAGATGTCTCATTTCTAATGTTCCACCCCACTGCCTTGAGTAGTATTTTTTAACAGGATGAATAATAGAGCAGAACTGTTCAGAGGAACAAGATTTGTAGCAATTAAGACTCCATGAATTCACTATAACATTTCGTGCAAAAACTGTTCAGAAGTTCTAAGTCCTTAACTACAGTTGCAGGCCCAGGTAGTTTTATTTAATAGTTTCCTACATGTGCAATTTCACAGTCTTCCTGAAATATGCTTGAGGGTGTCTTATGGACTTGCTTAGTTAATACAAAATGTCCAATGTCTTTGATTTATTTGTTTCCCATCTTCCCAAAGCCTCCTTGTCTTCCTATTTCTTTAGTCACATCCCAGAGGGAAAGCCTGTAAGATTTTCTCAAAGTGGGATGTAGCGGCATCTCTCCAACTTTTAAGTTCCAAACTGCCACCAAGAGGAATACAAATGATATTCTAAAACATTCTGTGAGTAAGGCTAAATGTACACACACAGGCATGCATGCATGCACACGCATGCGCGCGCGAGCGCACACACACACACACTTTTACAGAGGAAAAATTGTGGTTTTTTTAAATTGTGAGGTTATATACTGAAGCATTTGTTCTTCCTTCTGGGATATATTTAAGAGTCCTTTACAAGACTGTGAATATACGATGTCAAAAGGACTATAGAATATTTTATAAAATTAGTATTTTTTTCCACACAGAAAGAAGGTAAGGCAGAAACACAAACCAGAAAATGACTTTTCAAGCTGTATAGCAGCAAGGTTTTCAAAATCCAATTTCTTTTCTGGACATATTAAAATCCTCTCAATAATTGCTCCTTCTTTCTGGAATGTCCTTCCCTCCTGAAATTCATGAGGTGGTGAGTCAAGACAGCAATTTCTCCAAGCTCCTCCTAGCTTTTAATTATATTTATTTTTATCATCATGTTTCCTTTACTTAGTATTATTAATAACTAACTTCCCTCTCTGGTCAGAGAAATCAATTGGAGTGATAAGATGGGGAATGCTACCAAAAATAGTCCAGAAAAGAACAAGACTATGATAAACATCAAAGATAAAAATGTTGGAAACAAAAAAGCTCCAAGCCCTCAAGGACACCCAAGATCCCAAATAACAATATCTGTAACACAATCATTCATTAAGTGAGATATACTATTAATAAATATGTAATGCTTTATGAAGTACCGATAATTACATATTTTATGGGCCCTTTCAAACCTCCCTCTTCACCAAGTTCTGAACATGTCTTGCACAAATACTTTTAACTGACTTTTGATTTCCTCCTTGAACTCCCTTTTTAAACTGAGTATATTATTTTAATACTGTTTTGCTATTTCTTTTTAAAAAAATAATTATTTAAAGCATTTGAGATACTGTATATCAGAAGGGGAAACTGAGCCTTTATTAACATACTATGAATAAATAATGAGCTATGCTGCTTTTAAAACCCAGCAATATGGGTTTCTAATTCAGTTCAAATATAAACATCAGATCCAAGACTGCCTTGCTCTTTCAGGCTGTACATTAAACTAGATCATGTTCCATCCTTTGTTCAGGTTTGATCAAAGTTTTTTTCAGTCTTCATTCCATGTAGCATGATGAAGAGACACCAATTCATTCATTCATTCATTCATTCATTCATTCATTCATTCATTCATTCATTTAATGTAGATGCTGCCTGACTCAAAACTCTGGGCAGCTCAAAATGCAACAAACAAGATAAAAATAGACTGTAAAATTAAAAATAAAATAAAACAAGACAACTTGACTGGTTCATCAAGACAAATGACCAAGAACAAAAGATGTACAATAATCAATAAGAAGCTCCAGTTATCCTAGCCTAAGTCAGGTTTTTAATGCCATCAGAATGAGAAACCATCCCCCTCCCGCAGATTCCCCCAGGGAACCTCACTCCATGGGGTAGGTTCTGTGACAGGGAAAGTATGTTTTCCAGTGCATGACAATATTTAACCCTGTTGACTCTTATTGGATGAGTAGATACTGCAGGAGATAGTCCCTCAAACAACTGGGCCCTGTGCCAAATAGGGCTTTTTAGCTCATAACCAGCACCTAGAATTGTGGCTAAGGGGCAACCAGTGAAACTCAGAAAGCAAGGGTGTCACATAATCCTACCAGGGGTGGTATTCTACTGATTCGGCCTGGTTCGGGCGAACTGGTAGTAAAAAATGCTACTGTTTGGCCAAACCAGTATTTATTTTTTCCTCCCAATGATCGGCTGTTCCAATGATCAGCTGTGCTAGGATCCCCCTCTCTGTATTATTGCTTCACCCAGGAGGTTTCCCTGAGGCCCAGGAGGCAAAAAGCAGTGCTGCAAAAAAAAAAGCCACACCCACCCTGTCACATGACCATGCCCACCTAGCCACACCCACCTAGCCACGCCCACAGAACTGGTAGTAAAAATATTTGCATCCCACCCCTGAATCCTACCAAGGCATACCCATGACATCCCATACCACTTCATTCTGAATCCATTTACAAAGGCAGCTCCAAGTACAGCACATTGTAGTAATCAATGTATAAGGTAACTAAGGTATGTGTTATTTTCTGAGGGAACTCTCAGTCCAGAAAGAAGCCGGCAAAGGTCTTCTTGGCCACAGCTACCATCTCTTCATCAGGCAAGAGCTATTAATCCAAGGGAAACTTCTGATTGCATGTCACAATTGAAAGGGGAAATGCAACTGCATTCTGGCCCATATAGCCTTTAGGCACTGGAACAGAACTTAGCCTTACTTGGGCCATTGTCTGCTACATAGACAGATCTTGCCATTAGATATTGGTCTCGGATTCATGATAAATTTCAGATAGGAGCATCACTCTGCAGTTAAGTTATGTTTAAATATTCCTTTAGTACATGCAAATGTTTAAATGTTTTATAAGTTTCTGTTGTAGGAAGAAGGGGGACATCTATGACTTGGAGCCAAGACTTTTTGGAAAAAGTTATTTCTGGATTTTTGCTGCACCAGTGGGCCAGTACAAAGAAAGTAAGTTCCATCAGAGATGTCCAAGCTCTCCGGAGACCAGTCTTCGGAGATCCTTGAGTGTCAGAGACCCAACTGGCTGATGCTGATAAATTGGCCAATCTCCAGTTCTCTACCCACACTGTGGTCATGGTCTGGCAAATCACATCATCCTCATTTGACTGCTGTTGTGCTTGGAATAACTAATGGAGAGAGAAGGAGAGGGAGGGGGAAGAGAGAGTGAGAGAGCTGGTATATTCATTGTTCCATGCCTGAGATTGAAGGCAGGACTTATTGCCTTGAAACTGCCCCTCAATTCCATATACCCATGTAGAGGACTCGCCTTTGTTGTTTGATCTTGGGGGCAAATGTTTTCTAGTAAGCACGTCAAAATAGCATTTATTTTTGCCAAGCATCTTTTCCCGTATAAGACTGAACACCAGTCTTAAGACGTTGTAACTACTATCTCTTGTTTGTTTGTTTTTTTTCTCCTCAGTTGACTGTCAAAAAGTATCATTTTGCCTCCCATCAGATAAATTCAGACTACACTATTCTGTGCATGCTCCATCAGAGCAAAGCTCCGGGGGGAGGGGGTGAAGCAAAGTAACAAGAGAGACAAAAAGAACATGTGCCGGGGGAAAAGAAAAAAGAAGAATTCAAAAGACAGCAGGGTATAAGAAGCCCTTTCAGTAAACCAGTTCTTCTGTGAAGAATGAAACATACAATGTTGCTGGCTGATATATGCTCTAATTAACTTTCAGAAAGTCTTGATACTCATTGATGGAGAAGCAGTTTCTTTTTTGGGGGGAGGTGGCATGAGCGTAGGCTTGTACATTGATTTCAGAACAATTACCCTAACTTCTGAAAGATGTTATTATTAATCAGGCAGGTGCATCTACCATTTCATCCAAAGAGTTTATTTGAAAAATATTTCGATTCTGCTTCTGTTGCAGTGCTACAAACAACCCTTTCTGGTCTAGAGATGCAAAATCAATCATTCAATCACTCAATCTGCATTATTTAAAGTAAAGAAATGTAGTTGAAGAAACTCTCCCAAAACACTTTTCTAAGGTTTGAAAGTGTATCAGTGTGTGCATGTATGTGTGCATACATTTGAGGGAGGGGGGAAAATACTCTATAAAGGGATTTAGAGCTGATGTTGGGGGCAGAGAAAGAATAGAATAGAGTAGAATAGAATAAATAGAATAGAATAGAATAGAATAGAACAGAATAGAACAGAATTGAATTGAATTACAGAATTGGAAGGTACCTTAGAGGTCTTCTAGTCCAATGCCCTGCTTAGGCAGGAAACCCTACACTACTTCAGATAAATGGTTATCCAACATCCTTTTTAAAACTTCCAGTGTTAGAGCATTCACAACTTCTGGAGGCAAGTTGTTCCACTGATTAATTGTTCTGTCAGGAAATTTCTCTTTAGGTCTAGGTTGCTTTTCTCCTTGATTAGTTTCCACCCATTGCTTCTTCTCCTGCCCTCAGGTGCTTTGGAAAATAGCTTGACTCCCTCTTCTTTGTGGCAGCCCCTGAGATATTGGAACACTGCTATCATGTCTCCGCTAGTCCTTCTATTCATTAAACTAGACATACCCAGTTCCTGCAACTGTTCTTCATATGTTTTAGCCTCCAGCCCCCTAATCATCTTTGTTGCTCTTCTCTGCACTCTTTCTAGAGTCTCAACATCTTTTTTATATTGTGATGACAAAAACTGAATGCAGTATTCCAAGTGTGGCCTTACCAAGGCATTATAAAGTGATATTAACACTTCACATGATCTTGATTCTATCCTTCTGTTTATGCAGCCAAGGACTGTGTTGGCTTTTTTGGGCAGCTGCTGCAAACTGCTGGCTCATATTTAAATGGTTGTCCACTAGGGGTCTGAGATCCCTCTCACAGTTACTACTATTGATCAAGGTACCACTGTACCTCTGTGCATTTGATTTTTGTTGCCTAAATGTAGAACCTTACTTTTTCACTATTGAATTTCATTTTGTTCGATAGCACCCAATGTTAAAGTCTGTCAAGATCCTTCTGTATCTTAAGCTTATCTTCTGGAGTGCTGGCTATTCCTGCCAGCTTGATGTCAGCTGCAGATTTGATGAGTTCCCCATCTATCCCCTTGTCCAAGTCATTGATGAAGATGTTGAAGAGTACTGGCCCTAAAACAGAACCTTGAGGTACTCCACTGCATACTTCCCTCCATGTAGATGCAGTTCCATTGAGGACTACATGTTGAGCCAGTTACATATCCATCTGGTGGTGATGAGCCATTTACTGTGGACTTGGACACAAGATGGGAAAGACCTAAAATAGAGGAAAAAGTGAAAAGTAAACTGACATGTCTTGATTTTGTTTGGTATAAGATGGGGCAGAGAATATCCGACAGACTTTCAAGATTCTGTTTCTGTGGAAACAAAAAGTCTTAAATATCTCCTCATCAGCAATCAACTCCCAGATAAGTAAGGGTTAAACCAGAATTAATACAGACTAACAATCAAGCAGTAAACAATCAAGGAACTACCAACTCAAGACAAACACTCAAACAGTAGACACAGACTAATCAAGGAACCACCAAGAACACTCCTAGTAACACTGATAGGGCAAGCCACTGTAAATAAACAGAGGATGAACCCCACTCCCTTCTACCAATGATAATGATACCTAGTTGGGTAATAAAATGTCTGCAAGAAAACGAGTAAGCTCAGAGAGCACCAATGATTCCACAATTCTTATTTTACCTGCTTATTTCCTGAGCTGTTGACTCTCAAAGCAATGATACATTATTAGTTATAAAAGGTGCAGGTACAAGATGAATGGGGATTAAAGTAAATCTTCAGTAAGGAACCTCTCAGGATTAATAATTAAGTGAAACACAGAAAATGGTGTGTATTTCTTCTTGTGTTGATTTTCTCAATATCAACTTCATGCCTAGGCAATTTGGCAATCTTCCAGTCTGTTTATTTTCATTGTGTAGGGGAATCTGCAGGGCTGTATTCCTTGACCACAACGGTTGGATTTATTGCAAAATATTTGGATAGGAATAAATATGCCAAATCCAGTACAACGTAGAAGGGGAAACTGAAGCAAGAATGAAACTTTGTTGAGGTATCTCATCATACCTCTGGGGTATGAGGTTATAACAGCTGAATATGAAAATGGCCGTCCCTGTACATGCAGATCTAAAAAAAATTACTTTAGATAAGACTGTGGGATGCAAATTCAGAAGAGAAGGGTGACCTTTCTTCTTCTAGTTAGAATTCTTTTCCATTTATTGTGTTAGTGAAGTGGGATTTTGTTTGGCTGTTATATTTATTACTTGTTTCTTTTTCAGTAGTTTAAACTGAAAGGTTTTCCCCCCACCTCCAACACATTCTATTAAAATCCCCCAAGGACCTTGAGAAGCCCAAACAAATGTACTGAATTGGACTGCCTTCTTTGTTTTTCTGCTCAGCTCTAGCCATTGTAATGGTGCTTCACTGTGAAGGTCAGCATCTGTGTGACTGTAATAGTTAGCAGGTGCTGGAAGAAGGTAAAGTTCAGAGAATAAATGGCAGCCACAAGGGCCAGAGAAACAGAGAGCACAGCAGATATATGGACCCAGCATTGGCAAAATGTAGTTTTTCATTGCCTAGCAAGTACCATGTAGCAACCTATGACTTTATTAGCCCCAGATCTAATGAACAGTTAGTTTTTTTAAAAAAAAAATGGATTGTTTGTTAATGTGTATCTTTTGACGCTACCTACAAATGCAAATGTTCAATATGCAGTGGGTTAAGAGAGGAGATGATATCACAGTACAATAATATATGCTATCACTGAGCTCAAAATGGGTCGAGTTTTACTAAAGGGATAAATAGAAAAAATGTGATGTTCTAGTGCAACTTTCCTCAGATTGGTAATCTTCAAATACACTGTGTTAGGAATCTGTCCAACAATTAGTTGGGTTGGCAATATATAAACCAACAATGTATGTTTTGTAGCTTTAAGACAAAATCACTGTATTGATTTGTACTGTGTTCCGATTGGTTGATTGTATTGCAGATTGCCATAAGAGGGAGCTAGAGATCATGGCTTGCTATCCCTGACATTCTGTATCTCTGACATTCTGTTGCTATCTAAGCTGTGCTTATACTTTGATATCTTTGTTTACTGTAAATGACAAAGGCAACCGGTAAGAAGACTTTGTAATTGTACAGTCTTTGGACTGTAAAACATATATGACCTGGACTGTTTATTGGACTGTGCTATTTCATAAAGTAAACTTTAACTCAATTTAGTGTGGCTGAATAATTATTCATAGCTACTCTCATTAACGTTTCCATGTGCATATCCTTGTTACTCAAGGGTTATTCTGTACATATCAGAACACACTTGACTAGACCAGAACTTTTCAAACTCAACGGATTTGTTCCTGTCATATTCCCATTGTAGGAATAAAAGTTTGAAGGTCTAGGAACACAGTCATAATTAAGATGTAATAGTCTCATCAAAACTTTTAGAAGTTAATAAGTGGAAAATTATCACTCAGGATGAGAAGGTTTATTCAACTTCACCCCCAAACTTCCTAGACATAAGGGAAATTTGCGAATTTGCAAACTGAATAGCAAAGTTGGTTGTAGATCCATCTAGCTCAGTGGTGGTATTCAACCGGTTCAGCCTAGTTCTGGCAAGCCAGTAGCAGTGATGAGCAGCAGAGACCGAACCAGTTCTCTCCATTGCTCTGCTGGCTTTGCTGTTGGGTCTACCCACCTGCCCAGGCTCCCAAACTCACTTTTATCTGCTGAATTTGAAGTGCAGCTGCTTTGTGCGGCATAGAATATTGCCGCGTGGCAGCTGCTGAAGTGACCAGGATTGTGCAGGCTTGCAGGAAGTGAGTTAGAATGCCTCTGCACCTGCACAAATGCCTCTGTGCCTGCACAAAGCCACACCTACTGAACCGGTGGCAACAATATTTGAATCCCACCACTGGTCTGGCTGAACAGGTTTGTGGGTCCCACAGGCAGGACTGTACCTTCATCAGATTTTGATGCCCTTATCACACTCACTCATTCTCTCTCTCACACACACACATACACATGGAATGTTTGGTACTCATTATATAAAGATTTGCCAAGAAGTTGGATGTATGAAAATATTGGGTTAACCATTAAAGCTAATGACTATCATGATTTCTGCTTTATTTTTCACCCTGAACTAACTTTCCTGTCCAAAACAGAAAGCAGAACATTGATGTATTTAATAATAGTCCATTACCTCCAAACATGCTATCTATACCTATGAAGAATAATTCAAATAATGGAATCAGACTTTCCTGGAAGAGCTGTTATCTTTGATCTATGGCAGGTTTTAGACAGCCATAAAGTACAAACAAAATCTATTAAGCTTGGACCACAGCAGATTAATGATTTCAGTATCTCTGAAAGCTGGCTCATACACTCAGACCCCTTCTTTGACCATAAAACCCAGAAGTTATCTTCCATACACGAGTGTCACATTTTTCATATTCAAAATAGGGCTATTCAAATTATGAATTATTTTAATGATTGAGCGTATGCAAAACATATAACTGCTAACCTATGTGTATTGTATACATTCAATAATTAAAATAATTATAATTGGCTATATATATATAGGGGTGGGATTCAAATTTTTAACAACCAATTCTGTGGGCGTGGCTTAGATGGTGGGCATGGCTTGGTGGTCATGTGACTGGGTGGACATGGTTTGGTGGTCATGTTTTTGGCTGGGCATGGCCAACTCAATATCACTCACATCGAGGCACGCATCTCCTTGCCTGGCCTCTCATGACTATGGGGATGCTGCAACAGTTGTAAGTATGAAAAATGGTCATAAGTCACTTTTTTCAGTGCCATTGTAACTTTGAATGGTCACTCCACACAAACAAAGTACCAGCAAAGGAAGGGAACAAAACTCCAGAGAAGTTCCAGGGACATGAAATCTGGTCCTGCCAAGAATGTAATAAGGGTTAAATGGAGAGGCAGTTTCTGTAAACAATTTTATGAGTTTGCCTGCAAGCAAATTTATGTGACAGCACCTGAATGTTTCCTTCTTGCCTTCCTTACAGGATTAGGCCAATAATTTCTTCTAACAACCAGTTCTCCGAACTGCTTAGAATGTTAACAACTGGCTCTAGGGAATAGCTGTGAACTGGTAGAATCCCACCCCTGTATAGATGTATGATAGCCGTCCATTTACTCAGAGCCAAGCCACATTAAAAGCCTCCTATACAGGAAACACAATGTTGCCAGCCAATCAAGACAAAAAAGCTACAAAAGAAACAGAAGATATTAGAAACACCAATCAAGCAGAACACAGCAAACTCCAAGACCAATAAACACAGACCAAGACTCCCAACCAATCAGGATGAAGAAAAATCCATTCTAGCACAGCAGTAGGCCAGCACCAAATTTAAAACAGAAATGGCTGTGAAAGTCTGACTCACAGACGAATGCTATACAGAAGCCTGATGATGGCAGGTGAGATTCTGCCGAAACGTTGCTACGACTTTAAAAACACAACTATAATGATGTGGGAAAATACCCGAACAAAGCTGAATATCACACACACACACACACACACACACACACACACACACAAAATGTGGATCTTTGGTTATTTGGGTTTTCTCCGGCGTAAAATTGGTAGTATCTTGGCGATGTTTTGACGAAGTCTCATTTGTCATCTTCAGGCTTGTGTCTTTGGCTTTGTGCTTCTCGGAGTAATGTGAGCTTGCAGCTGCTTCTTCCTTTTAACTGCTAGTGGGGGGGGTGACTTGATTGGGTGGGGGCTTGGCTGTGTTCTG
>NW_020769336.1:1913941-2013856 GCF_900518735.1 Pseudonaja textilis
TCATTGGTTGGGGGTTTGGCTGTGTTCTGATTGGCTGGGGTGTGTTCTGTTCAGGTGGGGGCTTGGTTGTGCTCAGGTTAGTCTTAGTTGCTGGGGGATTTGAGCTGGTGAGCTGTGATCCTGTTGTTTGGCTTCGCATTCATGGTCGTGCCACATCTTCATGGTGGGCATCCGTTCACTTCATGTATGGGTCGGAGGAGTTTGAAGCGGGTAGTGATGCAGCTGCGGTATGGCTTCTGGTCCGTGGTCATGTCTCATCATCTGTGTGGTGTGAGTCTGCTTTCTATGTGAGAGGGTGGTGGTAACATCTTGTGTGGCCCTCGTGGGTGTGGGTCTGGTGTCATTCTTCATGTTAGGTACTCGTTTGTTAATAAGGGTGGGTTTCCAAATGGCTGGTAAGTGGGAGGTATCATCTCATTTATTCATGCTGTGGGGGCGTTTTTCTATCTCTATGACTTCTCTGATTATTCTGTTGTTGGAGTGTTTAGTTTTGGCAATAGTTCTGGTATTTTTAAAGTCAATCTCATGTCCTGTGGCTTTGAGGTGTTGGACCAGGGAAGAGGTCGGTTCTTCTTTTTTGACTGAGTTCTTGTGTTCTTCAATGCGTGCACTTATTCTTCTGTTGGTTTGTCTGACGTATGTGGTGGGACAGGCGGTACATGGGATTTCGTATACTCCTTGGTTTTCTAACTTGATTTTCTGTCTTTAGGGTTTCTTAGGATGGTGGATATTTTGCTGCTTTGTGCAGAATGCTGTCTTAATGTTGTGTTTTTGGAGGATCTTGCTGATTTTGTCTGTAGTGCCTTTTATATATGGGAGGAGGTCTTTGCTGTTCTCTTGTTCTCTGTCTTGGATTTTGGTTGGGGTTTCTTTTTGGATTAGATGGGTAATCTTCTTTCTTTGGAATCCATTGGCTGTTAGTATGTTAGTGAGAATATGTAGTTCAGTTTTTAGGTGTTGTTGCTTGCACTGGCACGAAGCCGAAAGCACCAGCCTGAGGATGGCAAGTGGGACCTCGCCGAAACGTCACCAAGATACTCTTAATCTTATATGGGAAAAGACCCGAACACACCTGGACCTACATACCTGTACCCGTGAAAATCTACGAATATATATATGTATATGTATATGTATATGTATATATGTATATATTCAAAGTAAATTAATTAATTAACCTTCACATTCCATCTGTATTTCTCTTCCAATACACATTTAAAGCTTGTGCAATGAGTAACTGTAATTCTCCTCTCCTTCCTGTTCTTGGAAGATTGAAAAAATAATTCTGGCATTGCTTAAACTATGCGAATCAATTTGGTGGTACCTCACATACCTAGGAACAGTGAGATGCAGTACATACAGTTGTGAACTAGGAGGAAGGAGACCCAAGTTTAAGTCTACCCTCAGCCATAAAAGCTAATTAGATGACTAGATTGCCACCCCTTCTTTCAGTGTAACCTGCTTCATAGTAGGGATGTTGTGTGGGGAAAAGGAAGAAGGGAGCTTTATGCACCTTGAATTCCTGCTTGAAAAGTGGGATTTAATCTAATGTATGTCTGCCATTCTTTGAAATATTTGCAACAAGTTTAGAGAAAGCTTTTCAGTAGAAGCATCTAACATGTATAGAATGTGTCGAAAACATAAAATAATTAGAGATGTTTCAAGCTGTGGTTTTTAGTGTGTAATAGTTCTGCCACTTTGGGGGAATTTGGGGAAATTTTAAATGTTTCAATCCCATCTTAAAAATCAGTCCAAATGCTACTGAATCATGCCTATAAAAGTTCTAGAGAAATGCCTAAGTTTTAGTAGACATTTATAGTAGTTCTTATATCAGCCAACCAAATAAATATCTCCCCCTCCCCTCACCATAACCTTTAAGTTTTGCTTAAATTTATATATACTGTATATACTTTAACTTTAAATCTCCTGTTGATTCACGTACCATTTATCTTGCATGTAGCCTGCTATTACATAAGTATGTTCCAGCAGCAAGTTTAAATCCTCTGAGTAGGATGAATTTGTCACAGGTCTGTAGTTTCCTTTCCTTTCCCACTGTTAGGGGAATGGTGATGGGAAGCAGAATAGTGTTGAGAACAATTGATTTTCCTTGGTACGAGCTTATCTACATGACACAGTGCTCTTTAAAAAGGGAGGCAGGAAAGATGAACCACTAAGGGAAAATATGGCACTTAATATGTCTCGGGGCTTGTGATCATTAAAGACCTCCATATGGAGGTGTTACGCCTTTTTTTTAACCATCTCTAGTTATTAGACTGTGGATTATGCTGTAAAATGAATTGTCAGAGGAAAGAGACTCCTTGCTGGATTGAATCAATATTTTAGACTTTGGCTTTGGTATTTTTTGATGCAAACAAGGAAATTCAGGTGCCTTTTTGATGGAAAGATCTTTACAGTACTCTCCTATAAGTGCAAATAACATATCTTACTGTTCCTTCAAAGCACATTTTTGCTTTCTCTCTCCTTCCCACCCCCACTGCACAAAAAATTCATTTTGAAAGCATATTTGTCCATTGAATACAATCAAATGGTTCACTTCCCCTTCAATATGCTGGTTTGGCAGATTACATTTTAGATGCTTCATCGTGTTCCTTAATGTAGAAATCAGGGAGAAATATTGCACCTAATTTATGCCTTGATATGCTATGTTTTTCTAAATGCAGGGAACTTTTTATGTGAGAACTAATAGATTCAACCCACCTGCTCTCAAAGCCATAAAATCTAGGAAAAGCTTACTATTAGGTATAAATGTGAGTATGCTTGTCATGAATAAATCTCAGCCTAATTCAAAGTTACACTATGAGTTTCATGACTGAATTCTTCCTGGATTTAGAGCATTTGTTGTTTGGGGATTATTTATTTGTTTTCAAAAGAAATATATTATATTTAATATGGCCACCTATCTCATTCATATACGTGATCCTAGGTGGCTAACAATTAAAACAAGATAAAAACAAGATAAAATGGTCAAAATTTAAAAACAATGTTAATAGCATAAAAATAGCTGCTGAGGACAGTCACAATCTCCCTTATTCAATTCCATTATAAGACAGGCTCAGCCATTCTGACAAGGCCCCAGGTTAGATATCAGAGCCAAGTTTTTAATGCCTTGCAAAAGAGCAGTAGAATTGGGGCAAATCAAACCTCTTGGGACGATATTCCAGAGGACCAGTCACCAAGGGAAAAAAAGGCTTTTTTCTGGGATACCACCAGATGGTATTCTCTAACAGACCTGGAACATGCCTCTCCTGCTGGATCTAACAGGATATGAAGAGACACACTCATAAGTATGGGAATGAGCAGAGGTGACAATGAAGGATTAATTGTGATCTTCCAAAATGTTGCAAAATGCCTCCTGTTCAGATACTAGACAGGGCTGTTATGAACAGAGGCCTGCCCAATACCAATTCTCTCTAGATATTAGCAATCCAAGTTACTGAACAAGAGAAGAGTTCTTGACATCCAAAATTGAAATTCTGATAACCAATCCATACAGTATAATTTGTTGTAATATTTTAGATTAATGGTATTGTAATGTAACAAAGTAATAAGCAGTTGACAGTTCAGGGTGAATGTAGCATGAATAATAGTTGAGGCTAATGTGAGTAGAAGAGATATAGGTAGCTCAATGTTGAACAGTGAAGTCTTTGGTGTTCTCTGAACATGATTATTTTCTTGCAGACATTTTATTACCTAACTAAACAACATCTTCAGCGTTACAAGGGAGTGGGGTTTGCTCTCTGTTTATATACAGTAGCCTGTCTTATCAGAGATGGTGAGGTGTTTTGTTCTTGGCAGTTCCTTGGTTGTTTGTCTGGTATTAATCTAATGCAAATGGCATTCTGAGCAAACAAGGAACAGTTAACCTGATGTATTTGATTCCATGAAAGAAAAAGAAAAAGGTGGGAAAACAATGGTTTTCAAGACATTATTCTCTTTACAGAAGTCCATGCAAACTATAGCTGTAAATGGGGAAAGCAGAAAAATAAAGATGCATTATTTCTTGCTACAGTAAAAGAGGATAGAGGATTTAAGTCTTCTTGCCATAATAAAGAAAAAAACAAGAATCTAACATTCACAAAAAAGGGATCTCTTGAGAACACTGCAAGGCACAGCTTAAAGGTTGCCTTCTTAAAACATTAAGTGGGGAAGGATTTATAGTCTAGGATGGAGATAAACAGAGAGGAAGAATTACTTTACCAGTGCTGAGTTATATTTGATGTCTTATTGTAAAGGAAGATACTTTTGCCTCTTTTGTTAAGAGAGAGAAAAAAGAGAGAGAGAAAAGAATTATGAATTATGACAGGCATTTTTGCATTTTATTTTGGAATCCAGCAGATAAAAGAAATCAGAACCATATTCTAATTTCAGGATGATTTTAAAGAGTAGATATTTTAATTTGTTTGTTTATTTAAAATTATTGGCTGCCCAACCCCAGTGGACTGAGATAAACAAACACATAAACAAGATTAGGCTGGGGATATTAAGAAATGATATTGAAGTGATAGAGAAAGGCTGTATTTAGAAAGATACCCTTATGTGAAATAAAATTACAGACATAATTTAGAAAGATATTATATGAAATTAAAATTAGGGAATAAACAATTAAATAGCAGATTTACAGGTTATATTATAAATTAATGTACATCAATGTACATAATAATATAATTTAGCATCTGCTTTGGTTGACAAATCAAGTTTATTCAATGAATGTGAACACCAACTTACTTACTGACCTGTCAGAAGGACTTGCCAAGTATACCTGATGCAAATAACCTTATGCTAAATTTCCCTTGGTCTTGTTAAAATTTCACAACCTAATATTCAATTGACTGCTGAGAAAATGCTTGACCAACCTGAAGTTGCAAAATCAACTGTGGGTTATTTCTAAAATCCATTTAGTTATCGCTTGGCCAAACACTGAGACCAATTGAGCAAGGGAAGCAGCAAATCAGATAAAGGGGCTAACCCTCAAGATCCACCAGTCAGCAGTGCCACCTGCTGGGACCACCCAAATAATGTTTAAGACTGCACTCTAGCTTTTCCTCAAAGTGTACTAATAGACAAACTCTGAAATCAGTATGGTATCAACCATTGAAACATCCTTTCTTCATCAGATTACATATGTTGGAATGAGAGATTCAAAAATCCCTTCCATCTTCCTCATCAATGTCATCATTCCTCATCTCTTTTTTTTGTATAGGAAACCAAAACCACTGCTAATTTAAGCTATATCTAAAATTCCCACAGGAGTGTACACCCAACAGTATGCATAAAAGGAATGAGTGAAAATGTTTTTTAAGAGCATGCATGAAATTCTGGATAATCAAAATAAAATAACACAAAAAAGAAAGGGGAGGGGAGGGGAAGAGAGGAAAGGAGAGGAGAGGAGAGAGAGGAAGGGAGGGAAGAAGAGAAGAATAATTATAAGGAGATATACGTAGCTATATCTGTTTTAGACTCTAATCTTAATAATTTCTTTTTTTACCTGATGCTGGCTTTAAGGATAGGTAAATCAGCTTCCATTTTCTAAAATATTTTGTAGTGAATGAAATCTTTTCAATAGCTCAAGATTCAACTTGTCCATGCATGTGGATTTGTGGTTCCACTATAATAGATTTCTGTGCCATATAAACTATCACTGAGGTGTGCTTTCCTTCACTTAATATCTCTGACACATTACTGTATGTCTTCATAGTCTGCAGTTCCCCAGAGAAACCCTGAATTCAGGAAGCTCTGAAACTGTCCAGCTATCACTGATTCATTTTAAATAAAAATGCATGATTGATTGTTGCATATTGACTAGCCAGAAATTAATTTTCAATTTCTTGAAAAAAGTACAATGGTTCTATCTCACACTTTGCAATGTTTTGTTTCAGAACTGTGCACTTGGATAGCTAATTTAATCTTTCAATTGCCCCATTTTCCCCTCCCCAAATAAAAAAGCAGTGCCAAGATCCTTAAAGCTGTTGTCTATGGAAATTCTCAGTCATCCAAGTCATGATGAATGTTAGGAATGTAAGTTACCTAATAGTTGGGTTGGAAAATATATAAACCAGAATAGACATTTTAATACTGTCTCTTTAAGAGAATGCTAAAACTGTAGTTGGGTGTGGTTCCTCAAATGGCCATAAGATGGAGCCAGAAACCTGGGTTGTTTAGTCCTGTTCTGTTGTTCTGGTGAGTGGAGATATGTTAGCTCATTTGAACTTCATGAAAAGAACTTTTTAGGAGCTACATGAAAAGGAACTGATATTTTCAGAGCTGCATCAAGTTTACATCATTCTTTCCTCATCGGATGAAAGTTATGATGATTATGTATCTTCCCTGGAAGCCCTGACCAAAGATGAACTGACATTGACTGACATAACCAGAAGGTTGTTAGAAGAATCAAGAAGATGACTGGATAGGGACCAACTGAGAAAGGAACAACCACAAGAAGAGGATTTGTGTTCAACTGCCTATACTGTTAGGAAATGTTTTTCTTGTGGGGCTAGGGGACATATAGCTAGATTCTGTAAGAAGGGAAAACGACAGAATACTGGTAATCACCAGAAGGCTAAGAAGAATGTTACTTTAGCTATGTCTAGCAATTAAACTGTAAACCATGATTTGTGGGTTGTTGATAGTGGAGCATCACAGTGCATTACTAAAAATAGAGAGAAGTTTGTAAAGATGTCTATGAGTAAACAACATGTATCATTGGCAAATGGATGGAAGGCTTCAGGTGAAGGTACTGCATATTGTTCCTGTGTAAACGAGCATTTAACTATGTTATATGTACCTAAAATGAAATTTAATTTGTTATCAGTAAGAGCTTTAGTTAATATTGGTTATGTAGTAACCTTTAGGGGAGGTAACTGTATAATAGAGAAAGAGGGTAAAAGTGTTACTGCTACTTTAGAGAATGATTTCTATGTGATACATGATGACCAGTTGCAGATGGCTAACTCGGTTTATAACAATGTTAAGCCACATGATGAATGTATACGTTTACTGCATAGATGTCTGGGGCACATTAATTTCAAAATACTCAAACAAACTGTTGAATTGTTAGAGGGAGTAAAATTGAAACACTGTAGCAAGTATTTAAACTGTAATGCTTGTAGCCAAGAGAAAAGCAAGGTTACTCCAGCAAACAGACTTAATAGGTTTAAGACCAAAGAACCTTTAGAGGTTGTGTTTACTGACATAATTGGTCCTAAGAAACCTAGTTTGGGAGGTGCCTGCTATATTTTGAGTATAATGGACCATTACTCAAGGTACGGTTTCTGCTATCTCATGAAAAACAAAACAGAAACATTTCAACATTTCTTTAACTGGCTAAGATTTGCTGAGAGAAAAATGAGGAGTAAAGTAATTACTTTAGTTACTGATAATGGGACTGAGTTTTTTAACAAGAGATTCCAAACTATGTTGAAATTGGCTGGTGTCGAGCATAAACGTTCTGCACCTTACAGACCACAGCATAACTCATTTGTAGAACGAAGAGGGCAAACATTACAAGCCATGGCTCACACTATGTCATCTGATTCAGGTTTTCCTGAAACACTGTGGAGTGAAGCCATAATGTGTAGCAACCATGTGTTAAACAATGTAGTTAACACAGCAACTGGAGAATTGCCTTTCACTCGTTGGCATGGCAGAAAACCAAATTTAAGTTATTTACACACATTTGGAGCTCCCGCATGGGTGCCTATTCCCTCACAAGTAAGACTGAAAGCTCTATGTTGCATAGAGCTAGGAAGTTATTTTTCGTAGGTTATGAAGCCAACCATAGATCGCTTAGATTTGGGGATCCAGGCACAGCTCATGTTTATTGTAGCACTAGTGCAAAAATTTTTGAGCATGTTGGGTGGGATAAACTGGAACAGGAATCCAGCAATGATATTATTATTGACACCCAAATAGTCCCTAAAGATGATATCAGTAAACAAAAAATAGCCATTAAAGAGGAAGAACAGGAGGAAGTAGGAGAACAGGTACAGGAGGAGGTAGGAGAACAAGAGCAGGTGGCACAGGTGAGTCCACCAGTTAGCCCTGTATTACCAAGACGTTCAACCTGAGTAACACAACCACCTAATAGATATCAGGCTAGTGTTGTATGCCAAGTGAATACAGTTCTTGGTTACTATCGCAAACTGAAACTGTATCCTGCTAAGGATCAGGCTGCTTGGCAGGAAGCAATGGATAAGGAACTAGAATCATTAAAAAAAGTTGGAAGTATATGAAAATGTTAAATTACCACCAGGTAAACATGCCATAGGGTGTAAATGGATTTATAAGCTTAAGACAGGTGTGGATGGGACTGTTACCCATAAAGCCAGGTTAGTAGCACAAGGGTTCAATCAGACAGCAAATTACTATGATGAGGTGTTTGCACCTAGTCTGAAGGCTACTATATTAAGGACAGCATTAGTGTGGGCAGCCAAGGAGAAATACATTGTAAATCATTTAGATGTAGAGATGGCATATCTGCATGCACCATTGCAACACACTATTTATTTAAAGAAATCTTTATTTTCAAAAATGATAATACAACTGATTGCTGGAGTTTGAAAAAGAGTCTTTATGGCTTGATGCAATCAGGATATGAGTGGAACCAGTGTATAGTTAAATAATTAACTAAGATAGGTTTTGTAGCTGGCATGGCTGATCCATGTTTGTTTAAAAAAGAAAGTGATGGTGTGTAATTTCATTGCTGCTATTGTTCACTGAAGACATCGCATTAATCACCAAAACTGAACAAGAAGCTTCTAAAATAATACCACTGTTAGAGAATAAATTTAAGATAAAACAGTTAGGAGAAATTAAACAATATATTGGATTAAAGATAGATAGAACTAGGGGAGGATACAAGATCTCACAGGCAGATAAAATTAACCAATTACTGAAAAAAATTAAAATGGAACTTTGTAAACCAGCTAAAACACCAATGAGCCAGGAGTTTAGCCATAGTGATATTCAAAGTCCTGTTTTTGATAAGAACATTTATCAGTCCTTGATTGGTAGTTTATCTTATCTCAGTAATTGGTCAAGGCCAAATATAGCATACAGTGTTAACCAATTAGTGAGATTTTAATGCTGAGCCAACTGAAAGGCACTGGCAAGCTGCTAAGCGTGTGTTAAGATATCTGAAACAGACAATGCATTGTGCATTGTATTTGGAGCCTAAGAATGAACTAAGTCTAACTGCATATGCTGATGCAAGTTTTGCTACAGACATAAATACACGTAAATCTACACCAGGTACTGTTGTATTATTGGGAAAGGTGTTGATTGGATGGAGGTCTGTTCGATAGAAACATTTAAATTTGCCAACAATGGAGGCTGAATTCTCATGTTTGTCTTTATTATGTACAAATTTAGTTTTTTATAAGCAACTATTAATTGACATGGGAATTGATGTAACAGATTCTATTGTTGTTTATGAAGACAACCAATCAGCAATACAGATGGCTTCAAATATTGCTGTTAAGACAAGTTCAAAACACACAGATTTAAGATATTTAAATGTGAGACAATAAGTGCAAAGTAAGATGATTAAGCTGGAATACTGTATGTCAGAAAATAACATTGCAGATCATTTTACAAAAGCCCAAGGCTCTGTAAAGCACAAGGCTTGCTGTGAGGATTATGGACTTAGAATGTAAGGTTGTACATATTGTCCTACCCAAAGGGGAGAATGTTAGAAATGTAAGTCACCTAATAGTTGGGTTGGAAAATATATAAGCCAGGATAGACATTTTAATACTGTCTCTTTAAGAGAATGCTAAAACTGTAATTGGGTGTGGTTCCTCAAATAGCCATAATATGGAGCCAGAAACCTGGGTTGTTTAGGCCTGTTCTGTTGTTCTGGAGAGTGTTGCTGTTCCTATTGACTGTTATTGATCATTGTTATTCTTGGATTTGATGTAAGTCTGTTACTGAACTGTTTTTTTGATATTGGACTTTGTTATTGGATTATCCCTGGACTGAAAATTGACTGCTTTAACCGTGAATGACTTGGACTGTTTTGTTGAACTTTGCTTAACTGTTTTACTGGAAGTTAAAACCTACATTTTACTATACAGTGTGGCTGTGTGCTATGTGTATGTTATTCTTCACTACTCTCACTACGTCTCCCTGTGTGCGCTCATTCTCCTAACAGGGAATTACCTTAACAGTGGTCCCAAAGGTACTTTTTCAAGAGACAACTGGACTTTCTGGTTTTCCTTCGAAGATGTTTTGCTTCTCATCCAAGAAGCTTCTTCAGCTCTTTAAAGCTGTTGGATTTGAATTGCAAAATGACACAGCATTGCCATTTATGCATTTATCTCTTTGCTGCTGTCCTAGTCTTGCCCATCTTTTTGTAGTCCAGATTTAACCAAATCAAATGAGTGAGTGACTATTTGCTAAATAGTAGTAGCTGTTGTTGCATGTACATGATTTGCAACCTACAACTACCAGATCCATATTTTGTTTTGCAACCCAGCTTTACAGCAACCATAATCACCTCCAAAATACCCATCACCATCTTTGATTTCTCTCACATCCTGCCTGAAAATACATTTGAGATGCTTTTGGTTCAGGGAATGCTAAAGCAAGCAACATCATTACCATGTGTAAAAGAAAAGAGAATGCCTCCTTAGATATGGGGGAGGGGGTGCAGATCAGAGGTGGTATTCAGCAGGTTCTGACCAGTTCTGGAGAACCGGTAGTGAAAATTTTGAGTAGTTCAAATAACTGGCAAATACCACCTCTGACTGGCCCCACCCTGATCTATTTCTGCCTCCCGAGTCCCAGCTGAATGGCTGGATCTTCTTTTGTTGCCCTGCACAGGAGAATGGAGCTGGAAAGCAGGTTAGTGGGGTGAGGAGGGAATGGGATTGTGCAGTAAACTTCCCCCAGGAGTGGGGAGGGAATGGAGATTTTACACTATCCTGCCCCACCACACCTACCAAGCCATGCCCACAGCAAGCCATTCCCACAGAACTGGTAGTTAAATAATTTGAATCCCACCACTGGTGCAGATGCCTTCAAGTTACCAGTGACTCCTGGTAACTGCCGGGACTAGTCCCAGCATTTTTCTTGGCAAGGGTTTTTTTTTTTTTCTAGAAGAGATTTGCTCTTGCCTCCTTCCTAGGAATGAGAGAGAGTGACTGATTCAAGGTCACCTAGTTGGTTTCATGCCTAAAATGGGACTAGAACTCACAGTGTCCTGGTTTCTAGCCTGATATCTTAACTCTTTACCCTAAACTGGCTCTCTCTAAGTCACTTAGATATGAACCAATATATTTGGGTGCTTGGCATAGTCCAGCAACCAGTAATGTATTAGTGTTTTGGATAATCTTTCAGAGAGGACAGGATTTGGGGGTTTCATTGTACAATCATGTAGGGACAGATGGAGATTGCTGCTCAGTAGTGCCAGCCTCCAGAAAAATAATGAATAAAAACAAATGAAAGATGATGTATAGTTTCCAGGTTATGCATCTATAAGTTATGCACTTCTGTCTGCCTAGAATACCTAAAACACTATGATACACTGTCCTTTTACATTATTTATAGAAATGAGGTTATTGTGCACTTTGCCTGTTCATAATCAAGTGCACAGAAATAATGTGTTATAAAAACTCTTTCTCTCTCTCTCTCATATCCCCCTCCATATAATTTTTTCACCAAACAACATAACAAAGTCTTGGAGGCTTGTGACATTTTGCCTCGTCTGATCTTAGACTCATTAGAGGCATTATGCAAAAGGGGCAATGCAGTCGTATGGTTTGGAAAACAACCATTTGTACAGTCTAGAATTTTTGTTTTCGCTAATTAACAACTGGCAAGTAGTCAAACCAATATAATTCCAATTTTGTAGAGTAATGCTGCAAATTAGTCATGGAAAAAAGAGCCACAGAGTTGTGAGTAATAAGGCACCTTTGACCTCTTTGTGTGACTTCAAGATAGTCACTCAAACTGTTTCTACCATCTCCCAAATTAAGGTAATTGCTTCATCTCTTCACTAATAGTGAACTACTGAACCTTGGAGATTTTGACAAACTCTTTTCTGTTTTGTTCTTTACCAAAGTTGAAATCAAGAAATAATTGTGTATAGCAGACTGGGCATTTCACAAGCCTCAGGCCACATCTGGCTCTTTGGTTATGCCTGTTCAGCCTGCATGAGGTCAATCAGAAATAAAAAGTAAATAAGCACACCATACAGGGCAAGAGAAGAAGCCAAATTTGACTTTTTAAAGATAAACAATTGCATGCAAATTTATATAAAACTCCATCTTCCCTTTTGGTGATACATTTCTTCTTTGTTGGCAATAACATACTGCAACTCTTATGGAGTCCTATTTTCCTACAACTTTGCTCATATAGAAATATGATTCATATAATTTCTGGATGAAAGAGGGGTATTATACAATTTCTCTGATGCAAATCAGTATATTTCAAGTCTTAACACCAACAGTGGAACTTTGTGTCAGAGGTTTTCTTAGGTGCTGTCATTCCTTCTTTCCATAGTAAACTTTGTTCCTTCCAAGTTATGTTTATCCTCTCTGAATCAAAAATATTATGATTTTCTCATCCACTTGGTTGCTTGCTGTGCTCCTTATTTGTCTTATTTCTGACCCCACTTTTGCATTTCTCTTCCAGATGAGAGATTTCCTCTTTAGGCCTCTGTGTGAACCTTGGCACAAGCATTTGTCTGGATTTATGAAATGAGATGCATTAATTAAAGCACAGCTTTCAGTTCCACATTTACTTTGCATTTTGGCATAAAATAAAAAGAGAATGGAATGAGGGAGTTTCAGCCTACCTATTGCCCCCAGAATTGATGTAGTGTAATGTAACCCAATCTGTGGCATTCCAGATGCTTGGACTCCAGCTGTTGTAATTGGGGCATGGTGGATTGGAACTGCAGGAGTTACAGCTCACTACATCTAAAGGGCACCAAACTGGAGGAAAATGACTTAGCTTTAAATTATATATAAGTTAAAGTTATAATAAGTAAAGAATTCTCTCAGAGTTCATCTTCATGCCATACTAATTGTGGCATGAAAATTGCATGCTATCCTGTCCTCACAATGATGATTTTATTACATTCCCTAATTAACTTTGGAAGCAACTGAAAGTCATGTTTGCCTATTCTAATTTTAAAACAGTGTTTTCCCTCTTCTCAAAAACAGTTTTTGTCAGAGCCACCATTTAAGATAATATGGTTGATGGTGCAGTTTATAAGGTGAACCTGCCCAGTTCCTATTGGCTACTTTGCAAGCAGCCGGTTTCCTCCAATTTCTTGGCAGTAAGTTCCATAGCCTTTTTGGCTTTGACTACAAGAGAAACCTCCACAAAACCATTCACTCATATAATATCTGATCAGCACTACAGAAAGATGTTACATAGGCTCCTTACAGGTGTAATGATATTTTTTTTAAAATGCTAGAACTGGGTTACCTCATATATCTCCTCCCCCCCATCTCTACACAGCACTTCCAGTTTGGCTTAATGCTTTACTTTAGTCAAGCCACGAACCAATTTTTATTTAAAAGAGTCAGAAGATGACTTTTTTTAAATTTTGGGAAATGACTAAGATGCAACTCAGTTCATAGTTCGAATAGCTAACTTTGACTGTTGCATTGGTTTCCTCTCTCCCCAGGTGACACCCCAAATTTGGTTCATTGTTTAACTCTAAGCCAAGAGTCTTCAAACTTGGCAAGTTTAAGGCTTGTGGACTTCAACTCCCAGAATTCCTGAACTAACATGACTGGAGGAGGAATTCTGGGAGTTGAGGTCCACAAGTCTTAAAGCTGTCAAGTTTAAAGAGTACTGCTCTAAGCCATAATTTAAATTATATTTAAAAGGATTTGAGACTGACTTTCAAATCGAAGGTTATTTAAACATCCTCACAATCTCCCCATTTGCATGGTTGATTGTAGAATTTTAATATAAACACTATACCATTTCAGACAAAATCCAATTTCTTCTTTAAAACTTCCAGTGTTGAAGCATTCACAACTTCTGGAGGCAAGTTGTTCCACTGATTAATTGTTCTGTCAGGAAATTTTTCTTTAGGTCTAGGTTGTTTCTCTCCTTGATTAGTTTCCACCTGTTGTTTCTTGTCCATCCCTCAGGTGTTTTGGAGAACAGCTTGGCTCCCTCTTTGTGGTAGCCCCTGAAATATTGGAACACTGCTATCATGTCACCCCTAGAAAAGAAAAGCCAGGTGTGCAGGACATTTAAGATGTTGTTCCTGCCCTAGCCTATATTTCACTCATAGTATTGGAAAACTATTTGTTGTTTTTTGTCTTCATCATGTCTTCATCATCTTCTCTTAGTTTGTTTTTTTCAGTTTTTCAAATATTGATATTGAGATCAGGGATTTCAATACATACTTGAAATGATGATGCAAAGAAGAACCAATAAAGATGATCAGATCATGGCTAAAATATCCCTGGCATTTTCTTCATGAGGCAAAAGCAATTGCTGCATTGTAATGACTCTTTGCATCTTGCTGGAATACATGTAATTGTCTCCCACTGAAATATTTAATCCATACAATTGAGACATGGTTTTGATTGTGCGTGTCCCAGAATATTTTTTTTTAAAAAGTATAAATGTTGCAGGCATTGGGAGAGATTGGGAGTTCGTATGCCTTGCACATTAGTTCTAATGCTCTTTAGGATAACATGGAATTGATTCCTTTTACTTTGAACAGTCCACAGTATTGTGAATAACTGGTAATCTTTAGTTACATTTTAGGGTTTGGTATATGTTCCTAACAAACTTTTTTTTTTTAACATGGAAGGATCTGTCTTTTCAACTTTCTCTTATTTCCAGTTTTATTCGTTATTTTATCTTGAGTAGAACAAATATGTGAATTTGGGTAAAAAACAGCAGGAACAAAATCCATGCCCTTCTCCACGGCCAAATTCAATACATCAATCTGTTCCAGCATCACATTGAACACACTTTCCATGTAGCATAAATATGAGAAGTGGCAGCTGTGATTCATTGCCGTAAACGTGGTGGAATATATAAGAATTCTAATGCAGTCCTTTAAAAGCTAAACATTCTAAGCCATTTGCTTGCATCGGTGAATCTGTCAGCTTTATTTTTCCCCACATTTCAATATTTGTTTCATTCTTTTTTGTTGAAAATGCTGCTGATTAGAGCAGGCTTTAAGCCCTGTAAATAAGTAAACAAATATTTAAGAATGCTGTTTTTTTTTTCAAAAATAGAAAAAGCAAATGAAATTCTCCTGTCATCTAACCCTCCAGATGTGATAACAAGCTTCCCAAAGTCCCTCAGGGCAAGGCAATTTGAGGCAGTCTCCATTCCTCCACTCCCCTTCTCTTACTGCTTTTGATATACTGCTTTTCTTTATAAATAGCTGTCACTGAGGAGCTCTGACACAGCTTTACATGAGGTCCTCTGTAACTGAACTATCTTTCTCTAGTTCAAGAGTAATGTACCATATTTGAGTGAAATGAACTATACTTGAGCTGCAAAGATTTGAAACTGAAAACTCTAATTCTTGGTGCTGCCTTTCACTTTCACAAATCTGGAGTTTTACAGCTGAGATATGGTGCGCTGATTAATTGTCATAAAAAAGCAAAATATCTCTGGCAATACAAAATCAGTATTTTTTTTTAAATCAGAGAAGCTGCTATCATCCTATTATCGTTGATGATGTTTGATGATTATGTGCCATCAAATCAATGTCTATTTTTAATGACCACTTAGAGAGATTTTGTCCAGGAGGTCCCCAAGCTGATCTCCCATTGGTTTTACCTGCTGGGGTTTTGAGTGTGGATTCAATCTTGTTTTGGGATTTGAAATGCACCTGTATGACTTGTCCTCTACCATTCTTAATTGTAATTATTTCAAGCCTTCAAAAAGTGCTATGTAGTAAGCCCAGATCAGTTTCAGTAACTTACTAATAAGGGCTCATTTTTAAAAAGCTGCATTTCATCAGAACTAGTCTAATTCTGGCTTAAGGGGGGGGGGGGGAATCTTCCCCAAACCACAGGAATTCGGCACTTGAAGAAGGTACCATATATGGGCTACAAAAATTTGGATGCCCACTGGATTGCAGGAGAACATCACAGCTTTTAATATTCTTAATTGCCAACTAGTGAGTTATGCAGATTTTACCCCCAGCACCTACATTTGAAATTGTAAAATCTGTTTCTGCATCCACAGTAGTGGGATTCTGGATATTAGACAAGGAGCTGAGGCTTGCTGGGGTTTGCAGACAGAAGCATAAAAACTTCAATTTGCACAGAGAAGCACTGAAAGTAGAGTTTAGTTCATTTTAACTTGGACAGTTGTCAATTCTTGGCCAATAGGGTCGGATTAAATAGGTCAGCATTTTTAGAGCAATGTCAGGTTATTGTGCTCCTTGGAGCAATTTATTCAAAATTGGAAACATTTTATCTGCGATGTAGAATAAAAAGTTGATCCTGTCCCTTCAATCTGTCTTTGATGATGGAAGACCTTTACTGCAGAATGGTTTCTTCATTAAAGATGAATTTTCATGACGGTATTTTTGAGCAGAATTTTAACAACCCTTCAAGGTTTTATAGACTTCTAAAACTGCATCAATAAGGCTTTGGTTTTATGTAAAACAGAAAGAGTAGTGGACATCATTAGTGGTATGAAATAATGTCTGGTTTCATTGCAGTTTACTCAAATGTCTCTGTCTCATCTAACTATAAATATTTGGATCTTTTCCAGCTCGTGCTCTTAAAAGTTCTAGATAGTACTTTATTGAGCATTTACTCTGCATTTATAATCATTATGCATTTCTACATTTCCTTGACAATCACCCCCACATTTGATTTGCATCTGATGAGCTATTCCCTTGGAGGAAAGAAGCTAGACTGTGACTTGACATTACCTTTACCAATCCCCAGAGCTGGTTAACAGTGAACCCTTTCAGAGCATATTGTAAAGTTCCCAAAGGAAGCCACGCATTGGCATTTTGTTGCAGGTGTTAAATAAAGCTTGAAGTCACTGGAAATTAGCTTCCTTTCTGAGCCAGCATGTTGTCTGGACCAATTATAACATAATCTTTATTTCTGATGTCCTGGGTTGGGATCCAGTAAAGCACAATGCTTAGGAAAACAGTTCTGCCTTCATGGATCATTGTCTTCATATCCAAAAGGGCCAGCCAGTTCAATTTCTGTGCCAATTGTGAAAAGGAATTACATTGGGATAACACATTGAATTTAAAGCAAATACTTCTTGAGTTGTACTTATTTATTTAAAAACATTTATATGGCTTTTAAATATAAATAAAACATTTATATACATTTTATAGTATTTAAAATTAAAGATATCATAAGACTCCCCAAACTCAAGCAATCTAAAAATAAAGATGAGCAACTTCTTGGGGAGACTAAGGAACAGATTAAGAAAGGCAACAAGAGGGAAGGGAGATCTGTGTTGCATCTATTACAATATGAAAATATTTTTCTGGGCCAAGTCTATTTTAGTATTATAATACCTATTCTTATAGTTCCTGTCACAGAAATCCTATTTCAATAGGCTGGAAACTGTGCCACTGATTCTGGCGATTACAGTTATACATAAACCATTACTACACATCTTTAGGATTATGAAATGAATTACCGTGTTTCTCATATAATAAGGCCGGGTCTTTTTTTTTTTTAAGCCCCGAAAAAATGGCTAGGCCGTCTTTTGTGGGGTGACTTAATTCCCTCCCCACTTGCATCTTCGGGTGGGTGGTGACAGCTTGGATGTTGACCTCGGTGTTGGTGGGGCACTTCGTATTGGGGTCAACACAGGCAGCACTATATCCGGGTGTGCAACAAAAGTACTTCCTAACGACAAGCCCACCCACCATTCCCCCCATTTCGCATGTTTTAATATAGGCCTTAATTTGGGGGGAGGGACTTAATTTCATTTCATGCCTATAAAACATGCTGGGACTTCCTATTGGGGGAGGCCATATTGTTGGAGAAACAGGGTACTTAATTCAAATGTTTGCAATTTGATGCCATCTCTTGCCTTATAGTACATGTTCATCTATTTTTGCTTAAACAGGTCATTAAAATTGATTACTAAAATTCTTAGAAATAATTGTATTCAAAAAGATCATTTCATTTGCTTTTCTGGGCAATCCACCCATCTATCCATCCATCTGCCAATCCATTCATTTGCTTATTTATTTAGTCTTAGAATTCCACTGTTTCGTTGTTTCTAGAAATGAATCTGTCCTCATCACAAGAACCTGTACCTTAATACAATCCCAACACATTCTTTAAGAAACCTATGCATAACCCTAATCCATCTGTTGGGAAGGGGGAAATATTACACTTTTTAAAAATTATGATGCAAATGAAATGGCGGTTGAGCATAAATCGCACCCTTTCCTGGATCAGAAGACACTGTTCACATTCATGCTATGGTCACCAAGGGAGTTACTGAAATTCATTCAACATGGGGCTGCCCATGAACTACTCATAAGCTGCAATTAGTTTAGAATGCAATGGCACAGGCATTTATGGCCACATCTCATGTTATACTTATGCTCCAGAGGTGGGATTTAAACATTTTTACTACCGGTTCTGTGGGTGTGGCTTGGTGGGTGTGGCTTGGTGGGCATGGCAGGGGCGGGATACTGCAAAATCTCCATTCCCACCCCACTCCAGGGGAAGGATACTGTAAAATCTCCATTCCTATCCCATTCCAGGGGAAGGATACTGTCAAATCTCCATTTCCTCCCCACTCCAGGGGGAAGGTTACTTCAAAATTCCATTCCCTCCCCACCCCACTAACCTGCTTTCCAACTCCATTCTCCTGTGCAGGGCAACAAAAGAAGACCCAGCCAATCAGCTGGTATTCAGGAGGCAGAGAGTAGGTGGGGGCGGGGCAAGTCAGAGGTGGTTCTCTGAACTACTCAAAATTTCCGCTACCAGTTCTACAGAACTGGTCAGAACCTGCTGAATACCACCTCTGTTATGCTCCACTTATGCTTCTGGTTCTATCTATAAAACAGTGCCTTTTGTAGTACCCAGGAAGTGTGCCTTTTTGTTGCAACCCCTACATGTTGGAACACCATAACCTCTGAGCAATTTGAAACAAGAGACCCAACTATTTTCTTTTCCAAATCCTTTAGTACCATAGGGTTTTGAACATTTGTTCCCCCTTTGGAAGTAATATTGCAATGTCATTTACCATTTAAAATGACAAAAAAATTCTGTTTCATCTATATATAATCCGCACACTTTTTATTATTAAAGGCAGGCAACCATGAAGTAATTGATTTATTGTGTTTTATAACTATAATTTTGTTGTATATTACCTTGGGAGAGTTTACCTTGAAATTTAATTTTTTTGAATGAATTAAATGTAATTTGAGTTGGCATGTTAATATTTCGTGCTTGTGCATATGTGTGTGTAAGTGTGTGTATAAAGTAAGGTAAGGTTAAAACAAAAAATACCTCTAAGTCCTAAATAGCAATGGTTCAACCATTGTTATTTAGGCCTTAGGGGTTTTTATTTGTTTGTTTTATTTTTAAACCTTATCTTATTTTTTATACCCATATGCACTTACATTTCATATTTCCTGGGATAATGATGCATTACTAGCCACCTCCAAATAAATAAAATTGGAAATAAGATAAAGCTTGACAAAATATGCCTTCTGAGAACATACAGCAAGTCCTGAAATGTAACTGGTTATGGTTTTCAGTTTTCAGCAATAATGTTTGATCAAAAGATTCATTGTCAATATGCACAAGCCTGAAGACTTTGTTGATTGGTTGAAAGAACCATAAAATTAGGCTTACTTAGTGCAATTCTATCAAGCTCAAAGAGCAGACAGTGAAATCCAGTTGAGCCCAATTATTTGCTTACACCTAAGAGACAGGTTCTTGCCAGACTAAAGCTTTAAATTTTTAACTTCATACATATGCCCTAAAAGATTCTAAGGGGTGGCTACTCTGAACCTTCCTCTCCCATCCCGCTCAAGACTGTGCAGTCTCTTATCTTGGATCCCAGTCTGAAAGGTGCTGCCTCCTCCCCCTGAAAACAGTGGTGCTCTTGCTGAGTCTCCCCACACACTCCTTTTCCAGGTGTACATTTCATCACATGCTCTTTAAAAAAAAGAGGCAGAACTGTCAACTGCTGTTCATCATGTCCTGAAAAGAGTAAGATAACATTGTGCTACTAACTTCTCCAGTGGTAGGATTCAAATTTTTTTACTACCGGTTCAGTGGGTGTGGCTTGATGAACATGGCAGGGGAAGGTTACTGCAAAATCCCATTCCCTTCCTACCCCACTAACCTGATTTCCAGCTCCATTCTCCTATGCAAGGCAATACAAGAAGACCCAGCCAATCATCTGGGACTCGGGAGGCAGAGAATAGATGGGGGCAAGGTCAGTCAGAGGTGGTATTTGCCGGTTCTCTGAACTACCCAAAATTTCTTTACTTTCTCTACTCAATTCTATGTCTTTTGGCTTCTTCTGCAAATTCAAACAATTGTTTCATCTAAACTTTTCTGAACTTTCTGAAATGAATATATATTTTTTATTTATTTATTTGATTTATATTGCCGCCTATTTGCCCATGGCAACTTGAGGCAGCTTACACAATGTAAAATCAAATTTAAAACACAAAAATAAAAATAAAAAAATAAGAACTAACAAAAAGAATCAAATAAATTAGTAAAGTACAATAGAACAAAATTTGGGAAAAACAAAAAACAAAACAAAAACAAAAACCAACTCCCACCCACCACCCCAACAACAGCGGATCACACTAGCCATCTGATGGGTTCCATCCCTCTCTGGGTTCCCCAGGCCCGCTGGCAAAACCAGGTCTTCAGTGCCTTTCAGAATAGTATTAATGAAGGGACCATTCTAATCTCTGAGGGAATGATGTTCCAGAGATATGGAGCCACCACAGAGAAGGCCCTTCTTCTAGGTCCTACCAGGTGCATCTCCTTCAGGGGTGGGACCTGCAGCATTCCCTGCCTCCTCGCTCTAATGGGTTGAGTAGATGTCACTAGCAAGAGATGTTTCTTCAAATAACCTGGACCCAAGCCATAAAGGGCTTTAAAGGTGACAACCAGCACATTGTCTTATACTCAGAAGAAAATTGGCAACCAATGTAGCTCCTGCAGGAGAGTTGATACATGTGCACACCAGGGTTTGCATAAAACCATGTGGGCTGCTGCATTTTGCACCAACAATATACCTATTGTTATGCCATGATTGAACATGCAAAGCAACTGATATTAACAATCCAAAATTGGCAAAAATCCTGTAGAAATTGTCTGTTATGATAGCCAACTGCTATACAGAATTTCATATTTCGATAGATTTTCTCAACTCTGTTCTAGAGCATCCTTGGATATATAAATTGTTTAATTGTAAACATTTAACCATGCCATTTTTTTCATTGAATTGATATCCTCTGAGCAGAGGTGGTATTCAGCAGGTTCTGACCAGTTCTGGAGAACCGGCAAATACCACCTCTGACTAGCCCCGCCCCCATCTATTCTCTGCCTCCCAAGTCCCAGTTGATTGGCTGGGTCTTCTTTTGTTGCCCTGCCCAGGAGAATGGAGCTGGAAAGCAGGTTAGTTGGGTGGGGAGAGAATGGGGATTTTGCATATCCTTCCCCTGCCATGCCCACAGAACCAATAGTAAAAATTTTTTGAATCCCATCACTGCTCTGAGCTATAGCTTCTTCCCGTACACTATCTATGTTGAATCTGGCATTAGGGAACAATGCTTGCTGCCTGGGGCTATATTGATCTTGGCTTGTCTAGAGTTACACAGGGTTTTACTGGGATAGGAGCAGAGGTGGTATTCAGCAGGTTCTGAAATTTTGAGTAGTTCAGAGAACTGGCAAATACCACCTCTGACTGGAGATTTTACAGTATCTTTCCCCTGCTATGTCCACCAAGCCACGTCCACAGAACTGGTAGTAAAAACAATTGAATCCCACCACTGGATAGGAAACCTCCAGGAAATACTAAGGATGTAGATTAGACTGGTAAATTGGAAAAACCATCCCAGGAGAAGGCAATGGCAAACCATTTCCATGATTGGTGCAAACAAATATTACATTTATGTCTTCACCAGGAGACATACTTGACTTAAGACTTGTCTTCAAGACATTGTTATATACGGTATATACATGACAAGTAAAAGGAGAATAGGGGGTGAGCAAAGGAAGTCTCCATGCACTTAATGATATGCCACATCTTCTTTTCTGGCACTTCATTCTTAAGGGTTCTTTAACATGCTTATCACCTGTATCAGTTGACATAGTAACAATAATAGGCAGTGGCAGTTTCCAGATCAAGTGACGGATGAAAAGCCACGGTCTCCTTCATCATTTAATTTAGCTACCGGTTGATGAGTTTCAGCAGGTTTTGCATTTCACCCTGACATGAAAATCTTTAAGATGGAAATAGAGTACTCACCCGAGACTTTTCCATGAGTCTGAAAAAAGCAAATTAACTGCAAAAGCAGGAGATTGGTGGAATGGGATCCCTTAGCAAAGCCAGCCAAACAAGACATTCCATTCTCCCTCTTTTCGCACTCAAGTAAGATTAGTTTCATATTGATTCATCATCTTACATTTCCAAGAGCTAGATATTACTTCAGAGAGCTTTGAACCAGAGGGGTCAAAGCAATGAAGAGATCAGCTTTGTTTTTCATCAATAGATTTCTCCCATGGACCCTTCCTCGGCTATTTTTTAAGACAGTGGTTTCTAAGAAATGCAGTCTCTTCAATTTTCATTCTGCAGTCCGGGCAGAAGTACTTAAGATACATCACTCAAACTAAGTGAGGTAGTATGAAAAAAACGCTCTGGATATGGAAAATTTCAGGCTTGGTCCTCTATATCTTTTCATAGGATCGAAAAAGAATTCTTTTAGAATCTTCAAAAAGCTTCTGCTATCAGGATAGAGCAAAACTAGATCATCTGCACCAATGGTGGGGTTCAATTCTTTTTTACTGGTTCTGTGGGCATGGCTTGGTGACCGTGGCAGGGGAAGGATACTGTAAAATCTCCAGTCAGAGGTGGTATTTGCCGGTTCTCCGAACTATTCAAAATTTCTGCTACCGATTCTCCAGAACAGGTCCAAACCTGCTGAATACCACCTCTGGATCTCTACCCCTCCAAAAATGTAGGATGTAGTAGCCACTAGCCTATCTAGCATATCCTTTCACAAATAATTGTGACAAATGTAATTGGAAATATTTGGAGGGTGAGATTGTGTTGAGCATGTCAGCTAGAGAGCTCAATGGTCTGATTTAGCCAATGGCAATTTCCTTCATTCCAAATGATGGCCTTTCTCACTGCAACATATTTTCCCATGTTGAGGACACATTCCAAAAAATAATGACTGAGACAAGGACAACCATTGTACTTAAATTTGTTTAATATACATTTGGATAAATGTAATCATTTTGCCTCTAATTATATATTGAATACTTTCCCATTTCTCTTTTTAGAAGAATGTGTATTATTCTATGCATGAGGAGAAATAAATGAAGGAAGAAAAAAAAGGCAAAAGCAAAAGGTCACAAAAACAGGCATCTCTTATGCACTCGCAAAACTATCCTCTGTTTATGAATTTATCCTGAAACATAAATAAGTTCATATGAGAATGAGTAAGTGGGAAGAGACATTGGCTTGTTTGTTTACAATTATAATTACAAATAGACACAGCAGATGTTGCTTTGCAGAGCAATCTTAAACTGGATTGAAAGACCGGTTCAATTTAATATGGTGCTTCAACCATTCTGGTTAAAGTCAACCTTTCTGGTTGAAGCCAACCATTCTGGTCGAAGTGTCATAAAAGAAGTTATAAAAGAAGTTCTTTCACCAGAAGTGGCTTCCGTGTACACAAAGAAAACCATCCAAAGCTCTCAGAACCACTCACCGGGTAGCGCAAGTGGCAGGCAAGCGTGTAAAGCTGTATTTGTACAAGCAGCACATGTGCGCAAAACCATCTCTTCTCCCCGCCCCCCGCTCCTCATCACCACTGCCACTGGTTCAAAGAGCCAGAAAGGTTGGGGACTGCTGAAATACAACACATTTGTGGAGCTCAGAGTAGAAAAGGAGAGAAAATGAACTTTTCAAGCATTAAAATAAGGTGTTAGCTCCTGAGCAATAGCAATAGCATATATACTGCTTCACAGTGCTTTACAGCTCTCTCTAAGTGGTTTATAGAGTCAGCATATTGCCCCCAACAATCTGGGTCCTCAGATGGGAAAGAGGAAAGAATCCTGCTAGTAATCCAGATGATTATTATTTGTGTCAGTGCTGTGCTCATGTTTACACCTTAAGAGGGAATCAGTAGAATCATGTTTTGACTCACTTTAAAAGATTTATCCAGCCTTCATAGGCACCACATCTGCAAAAATATTACATCTGTGATGGCTGCATAACTTTTAGTGTGGAAGTCCTATTACACCTTTTCTTGTTCTCTCTCACTAGATAATACAAAATGGATGCTTGAAGAGCTATGGAAGCTGAATTGGAGAATCCCAGTGGATTTTACCTTCCTATATCTGCTCTCTCCCCATGTCCCCAAACATAATAGAGCATTCCTTTCAGTGTGTTCAGCTGAGTATCTCTAGGGCTTTGACTTTCTAATCTACATTCCAATGCCCCAAAAAACACCTGCTTAATGGAGTGAGCAAAGTTTTCTGCTATATCCTTCAATTCACATGCTAACAAAATAATGCTTAAGATCATCTGATTGCAAATTAGAGTCCTAAATGGGAAGAGAGATGCCAGATGTTCAAGCTGGCTAAGGAACATGAGACATTGTTGCTCATGCATGTTGGATAATGGAGAAAGCCAAAGAATATTAGAAAGAAATCACTATGTGCTTCATTGATTATAGAAAGGCTTTTAATTATATCAATCGCACAAAGCTATGGAATGTGCTTAGAAAAACAGGAATCCTGGAATATTTGATTGTCCTCATGAGAACCTATATACAGATCAAAAAGCTACAGTATGGTCAGAACATGGTGAAACAGGCTGGCTCCACATTGGCAAAGAAGTAATGGAAGGCTATATATTCTCCTCTTTTTTATTCAGGATTATTTGCTGAATTAAAAGAAGATAAGTGTGGTTTTAAAACTGGAGGAAGAAACTTCAGTAATCTGTGCTATGTCATGGTGGCACAGTGTTTAGAATGCAGTACTGCAGGCTAACCCTGCTCACACCAGGAGTTAGATCCTGACCAACTCAAGGTTGGTGCAGCCCTCCATCCTTCCAAGGTAAGTAAAACGAGGACCCATATTGTTGGAGGCAATATGCTGACATTGTAAATTGCTCAGAGAATGCTGTAAACCACTGTGGAGCAGTATATATAAGTCCAAGTGCTATTATTATTGCTATGTTGATGACACTTCTTTAATAGCCAAAACTGAAAAGGATTTGAACGGTGTAATAATAGAAATCAAGGAGCACGATGAACAAATGGAACTAAAATGGAATATGAAGAAGAAAAGAAGAAGCAAATGATGACAGGTACAACAATTAGCCTTAGACCTGATGATAAAGATACTGAAGTCATAGATCAGTGGTGGCTAAACTTTTTGGGCTCCCATGCCGAAAACTGCGCTTATGTGGCAGCAACCAGAAGGCAATGCACACGGGGGGTCATGCCCCCTGCGCATGTGTGTGCAATCCCCCCATGTGCCATGCATCTCTGTGCATGCATGCATGTCTCCTGTGCACCCCCGCACCCTGCACATGTGCACCAGATACCCAACAATCAGCTGGTGGGCAGGCGCCACTTCTGGCACACGTGCCATAGGTTCGCCATCACGGTCATAGATAGTAGTGTCTTTTAGGATGAGCCATCAAGAGTAAAGGAATAATCAGTCAAGAAATATGCTGCAGACTAGCATTTGGTAGAACATCCAGGAAGGTTTTGGAAAACATATTCAAATACCGTGATTTATCTATACCGACAAAAATCACAATATTGCAAGCAAAGGTATTCCCTGTGACACTCTATGGAAATGAAAGCTAGACTTTGAAGAAGTAGGAGAGGAAGAGTATTGATGCTTTTGAACTTTGAGGTTGGAGAAGACTTCTGAGATACCATGAAGAGCCGAGGGGGGCGGTGGGGGATAGATCATCAAAGAAATCAGCTTAGAGTTTTCACCCCAGATCAAATGAGCAGGTTCAAAGTATCCTTCTTTGAATACATTATGCAAAGATCAAGCTCTTTAGAAAAAACTCTAATGCTGGGAAAGGTGGAAAGAGAAGAAGAGGATAACCAGTAACAAGGGGGATAGACTCAGTTACTATGGTGATGGTTTACCATTAGAAGACCAAAAGGTTCAGGTTAAAGAAAGATTGCCATAGAGGAAAATATCTATGCTCATAGAGGAAATATATAGTATATCCTGGGGGCTTATCTCTGGAAGTTGTGGGTGTTCTATCACTAGAGGGTTTCAAAAACAAACTGGACAGCCATTTGTCTGGAATGGTATCTCCTGCTTGAGAGGAGATTGGCCTAGAAGACTTTCAAAGTCACTTCCAACCCTATTATTCTATGTTTTATGTTCTATAAATGTGGCTGCTAAGAGTTGACACCAACTTAATGCGCATAATCAATAAATATCAATCAATCAATCGGACTTATTACATTGATGTACAAAAAGAAAGAATGCATAATGTTTTTGAAAAATGAATATGAGACTATTGTGGCATCCTATCTTTTTCTCCTTATATGCACTGCAAAGCCAATAGATGTGTTTGCACCCCTTTCCCAAGGTTCTATACAGAATGGGAAACAGAGGTGCAGGTCACTGTATCCTTGCCAACTTTATTCCAGCCTGTACGAAGAACACAAAGACCTCTGCTACTTTTTGTTTGGAAAGTTAGAGGCAGTTTCCACACTGGACAGAACTGTGCAGAAAGTGTTTCATTAGTTGTTCAGATTTCTTCCAGTTATTAGAATGGACAGACTTTTAGAAGGCAGAAATGGTACATCTCTTAAATTCAATTTATGAGACAGAATTGAATCCCAAACTCTTACGTAAAAAGCTTGATGTGAGGTTGGCTATTGGAGAGATAATCTTTTTTTTTTTCCTGCCAATTTCTCATTTGCAGTACTGAAATGCTGTTTGAACTTTGAGTCAAAAGTTCCAACTTGCACTTTGTGCCATCTTCAGAATGGGCTATTTAAAATATGACTTTTGTTCTTCCTGCCCCTTTAAAACAATCAGTTTTCAATTGATTTGTTCTATTTCACATTGATATACATCATGGCAAGTGAGGACTTTGGTTGATGTGTGTGTGTGTGTGTGTGTGTGTGTTGTGTGTTTTCACTGCTGAGAGAAGCCAGGAGAATTTCATTTTAATAATTATTTCTTTCAAATTGGGAGGCATTTGTTTGCACTGTATTTGTCAATAGATTTAGTTAAAAATATATATTTGGAACATATTTTCATTTACATCTTAATGGGGGAGGCGGGGGAGAGGTTGAGGGTAAAGGTATCCCTTTCCAGTGAAGAATCCACAAGAAATTAACTAGATTTCCTTCTTAAATATATTCCTCGTCCACTACAATAATACATGGTTGGAAAATAAAGAGATATAGATCCTCGATCCACTGAGATCATTTGCATGATTTGTTGGTTTTATCTTGTTTTATGAGAGGTCTAGGGGAAGTGCAACTTTTCATGTTAGTTAGGAAGAGCAATTTTAAAAAATCTTCTTTCAACATTCAAGGGTAAGATGCCTATATATGTCTATGTCCTATAACTTTGTAACAGCCTTTTCTGCAGCCCCAGAATTGGGCTTTTAAAATTTTAATCCTTTTTAAACCCTCTTTTTCCTAGCTATCAGTTGAACTATTTTGAGAAATTTACCAACTATCTGGGAACATTTACCAGCCTCACAGAAGACTGGTCTATTGATAGACAACTTTATCACCCCTGCTGTTACTTGGGTTTCAGAAGACTGGTAGACTTACGTCCAGAAATTGTGTGTCAGATTTCCTGTACAAATCAATGACTTATTACTCAGGCTGCAGGCACCTGAAAGGTATCAATTCCCCACTCCTGCCTAACCAAACTTTCTAGTCTTGTCCAAGCCTCACTTTAGCAAGAGAGTTTCCAACAGTCAAATATACTGTATGGCACTTATGCAGGAATTCTCTATCTGACTTTCTCTTCTTCCCATTCTTATCTAGACAGGAGTCCTAATTTTCATGGTTGAAGCAGAACAGAAGGCAACACAATTTAACCAGGATCCTGCATTTTATTGCTTCCAGGTGAAAGAACCCTCTGAAACATTAGAAAACAATATAAACAATATAAATTTAAATAAATAAATAAACAACATACTAACTTACTTCAAGTAGCAGATGTTTATAAGGCAAAACTCCAGTTTAAAGCAGGGCTTGTAAAATTAAATTTTCAGTTGATCTGAAGAAAATCCCCAGGGTAGAGATTGGTTGTACAGTGGAAACAAGCATATATGGACCAATCAGGCCCCTTGCACTTTTAATGTTGTAGCCTTTTGCTGAAAGAAAAATGCTATTCCCATTTCCACAGCAAAGAACTCTTTAGTGTTCCTGGGCCAAAATATAGGATAGAGCTCTGAATCAATAAACTATGCCCATCTTATTGATGGTAAAATAACTCCTATACATCAAGAGACAAAGAATGACTATGCCTCAGGCAAAGATTGTGACCAAGAAAGCATAAGAGATGACAAAAGAATCAGACAAAAATTTATGTGCCTGGCAGCTGGCATCTTTCAGTTTTCCTAAAACTTCATTATTCAAACCATTGGATTTGATTTTCCTAAAGAGCTAGTCATTTTGTCTCCCTCATTTTAGAAGATTTCTTAATCTGGTCACATGGATTACAGAATTAAATTTCTTAAACAAGACCCATGAAATAAGTATTAGGTACCAGTTCAAGAATTAGTTTGAATGTGCAAGGCTACAAGTCCTTTTTCTCCACATTCCCACAAATGTGGATGCTTTATTTTAAGATGTTCATACAATGACATCAATGAAAGGCTTAGAACTCTACAGGATGTTATAAAGTCATTCATGGAAAAATGCTTTGGAGATCTCTCCAGACATTCCTGCTCATGACATCATACAAAGATCTCAAGAGCAACCTGTATATTGTTGGGATTAGGGCACACACATCCACCCCTTGCACCACTCAATCATCCAAACAAATGTCTGTGGGTACTTGTGGCTCACAGGGAATGCTAAATCATATTTTCTTACATCATTGGCTATGTTTGCAAATACTCCTGGGAGGTGTGCTTCAGCATCAACAGGAAAGTATAATTGATTTTTTTGGTATGGGTGGGGAAAGCACCACTAGAACCCTGAAGATGGAAAGTTTAAGGAATGACCTTTGCTTCCAGGGCTTCTGCTTTCTCTCATTATCACAGAATCATATCTATTTTAAAGTTACTCCCTGAAGAGCTGCAGAATCTTAATAAATGCCACCACCAACACCTCTCAAAACAATAATGCTGACTAGGCTCAGGTTATAAATATTTGAGGTTGGAAAGAAGATTTATCTTCTTCTTTTCTTGTCTTCTACTTTCCTGAAGTGAACAAAAAACCAGCAGGATCTCATCAGCTATAATAAGATGAGAAGGAAGTTCAACTGGGATCTGCAAATGAATGATAGATGTTAGCGAAAGTAATGTTCTAATCTTTCCAAATATCAGCAGAAGAATTATCTGGTCAGGCCTCTTTAAAATTGGTTAAACTTGGGGTTCCGGTTTGTCAAGCTTCGGCAGTGGCAGGAATTTGCGATTGTGCGCGATTCCTGCTGTGCTCGCCGCTGGAGTGCCTCCGATCCAGCTGGATTTGGAGGCTATAGTTATCCCGTAGAGATAACTGAAGATAGGGGAGATCTGGGCAGGGGTCTGTGGGCATCGCAACCCACTTCCTCAGCCAGCTTAACTCCCTTTTCCAAAGGTGGTAGAGTGGCAGTCAGCAATGGCCGCCACAAAGAACCTTTCAGCCAGACAAGTTTGTGCAGGAGGAAGTTGAGAAAGTGAAAGTTTTTGGCTGAACCAGGACAACAAGTAACATCTGAATACCCTGGATATTTAGCTCTTTAAAGGATACATTGTTTCCCAAGAAGATCATAAAAAGCTGCAGATGAAAGTGGAAAGGGAAAGTTTTTTTTTCTTCCACTCTCCTTCCCTACAGAGATAGCAGATGGAAATCGGAAATACCCGCTTTGGCAACAGAAGGTAACTAATTTTGAAAATTAAAGCCAAGGGGACACTAAAGATTTCTGAACATTGATATTTAAAAATCAAAATCTTTTTGCTATAAGTGGGAAGGGAGAGGTAAATGATTTATACTAAGATTTTGCTGGAGGAGACTTCTTGGAGCTTATGAGATCAGAGACTAAACTGCAATAAAACTTCTAAAAAATCATTTTGAAATTGTGTAATTGAACTCTACCCCAGGAAGAGAAAGTATTAAAAGAAGAAAGTGCTAAATGAAACAGTTTGTGTTGATTTTGATTGCTGGATGACTTTGGGACTTTTGCAAACTATCTTTTGAAAGACTAAAAACATTTGGATTGTTTAAAAAAAAACCTCACAATGGCATTATCTGTGGAAGAATTAAAAATGGAATTTAAAAAGCTAAAAGAAGAGGAACAAGAAAGCAAGGGCTCTTCTGGATCTGTTTTTCACTTCTTACAAATGGCGATTTCTACTTATCAGGAAATACAGCAACAAGAAAGCTGGGATGATGAAGAAGAAGCCATCTTTAATGGACAAACAACTTTAGTTGAGGAAGAAAAGGGAAAAAGGGGAAAGAAAATGGAGAATTCAAGATTTAAAAAAACAATCAAGAAAGGGAAAAATAAGATGAAAAATCGATATAATGTCAGAAAGCAACAGAAAAGTGGAATACAACAGAGAGGGGAGACTAAGAGGGTGGAGATTGAGAGATGGGGGGGTAAAAAGGCTAGATTCGACAAGAAAGAAGGGGAAAAAGGGAAGAGAAGTTATAAAGGCTTAAAACAAGATGTTAAAAACAGCATTTTTTTTAGAGACAAAGATTAAAATACAATTTAAAAAGAGATTCTGCAAAAGTACATAAGATTGTATTGTATTTGTATTTGAAATAGAGTTAGAAAATTGGAATATTTTATGTGTTAATAGAATATTGTAGGGAATGTGTAAAATGTCTTAAGATTTAATAATAGAGTTTAATTAATTAATTTGTTATGGAACATTGATTTTACTACTATAAGCTTATTATGTTTTTTATTTTAAAATGTTATGTAGAATGTACTAAGCAGAATCAGAATGGAAATTATGTATTATTTTAAGTGTTAAATTTGGGGGAAAGATAGAAAGGCGTCATACTTCAACCACTGATTACAGGAAAAAATTTGTATTAAAGAGAAAAGATAAATAGATAATTGAAAAAGAAGGGACAAAAGATACAAGTATAATGATTTAAATTGAGATGAAGTAAATAAAATAGAATTAAGACAGTGAAAAGAGGGGAGAAGACATATAGAAAATATAGAATGTTAAATAAGATATGAAATAGTATATAAGGTGAGGATGAATTTGATTTATGTCTGTACAAAAAGATGTAACCTGGGGATAAGCTGCTTTCTAAAAAGAAGTTTTATGTTTTCATGTTATGTGTTTTGTTTGTTTATGTTTGTTTATTGAGAATTAAGAATGTTGGATGAGAACATATGAAATTGTAAATAAGACAGATGAAAGTATAAGTTTAATGAATAAAATTGAATAGAAGTAAAGGGAAAAATAGTGAGAACTTGGAAAAAGAGTAATAAGATATGAAGTTGAATACACAAGATGCATATTAAATTGTGTTTGTATGGAAATGTGATAATTTGGAACTATGCTGTACTTAAACAAGATGTTTTATTTGTTTTGTTAAAACTTAATAAGCAGTTTTTAGAAAAGATGTTTTATGTTCTTACGTTTTATGTTTTGTTTGTTTGTGTATTGTCTTTGAAAATTAATAAAATTTGTTTAAAAAAATTGGTTAAACTTGACTGATGGAAGGAGCACAGCAGCACACAAACATCTTTGCTGAAAACAAGACAAACAACTCCTCTTCACAGAATGTTTAAATATGTCCAGGCACCGGTTTCCTTGTGAAACAGAAGATTATGGATTTTGATTGTAGAGATTAAAAAAAATAAATAGACAGCAAAGTAAATTGTGTTCCTGGGCAGAATCTCTTAAATCTTCTTCAGTTGTGATTGAGATGTGATTTTTTTTTCAGAGAAGGTGGCTTTTTACAGAGAAAAGACAATCAGGTGTAAATAATAGCATCTGGAGAATGAGGCTGTCAAGCAAGGGTTGCCCAAGAGGTGACATGAATCATTTGGTAGCAAGTAAGAAGCTGGAAAACATCAGTATGGAGCAGTGAATTATTAACCTCTGCACACCATGTGTCTTCCCTATCCTCAGTAAATATATGAGGCTGCAAGGCCACCCCACTTCTTTTAGTCATGTTGCAAAAGACCCCATTCATGAAGCCTGGGTTATTAAAATAAAAATATTTGATCCTTTTTTTTAAATCAGAAGGATAACATGATGGGTGGAGGGGGAAACAGCATTTCCTTAATCTATACATATTCAAGCCTACTTTGCAGGCATGAGAGTGGAAATCCACCCTGCCCTTAATCACATGAATCCAAATGCCAGTCTTCTTCTGAACCATGGAAATCTACCAGGAGGCACACAGTTCTGGTGGTAGAAGTGGTATCAAATTAGTTGGTGTCACGTCTTTCAGATAGGGTAAGATGTAAAGGCCTGAGCCAACAGAACCATTTGAAAACATAATGCCTCCACATATCACATCTATGGCAAAATGTTCACTTGGATAAGGCATGTTGGATTTACAGCTCAGCTCAGCACTGGCCTGAACCTAATCATTCCAGGCAGGATAGCAAAGTGAAATCCATCAACAATGGCATTAAAATAAAGCAAAGCATTAAATAGCTTGGAAAGGTCCGACAGGGTCTTTACAGGCAATTGTTTGTCAGTGTTCAGCACTTAAGGCAACAGCAATGAAGCTGGATGGGAATATTAATCTTTCTCTCAAACAGCCCCTTCTGATGATTCAAGCATATTAGAATCTTTTAATTACTTTTATTGGAACATGGACACTGATACATGGTCAGAGGATTCGGCAAAGGTGAAAAAATGCTGATAAAAATCCATTTCTAATTTGGACATTGCATTCCCCCCCCCCAAAAAAAATCAATGCAATTAGTGATAGTCCTTTGGGTTAGATTATAGCAAAAGCATGCCACTTTTTCCCCAAAGGTTTGCTCAAACCTTTCCATCTGACAAACTGAAGAGTAGATTGTTGCTAATGTTGCTATTGATTCTAGCAAAAGATAGACATATGGATGTAGCTCTTGCTGATATTTGACAGGATAGGAAAGGTTCCGACTTAAAAGAAGAAACTAGGTTTATTTTTCATTCTGTTCAAAAGCTTTTTGAGCAGAGTGTTTAGATACAATTAGATACTTGAAGAATAAGGTAGCTATTTATTTATTAAATGTATATGCACTGATCACACTTTGCAACTCATGAGTAAAATTATGAGTAAAATCATAAATATCAAAATATTTAAAATACTATATTATTATATTTCAATAGTTTAATATTTTTGCCTTTAACTAGAATACACAGAGAAGAAAGAAAACCATACTATAGAAAAAAAGAGGAAGAAAAAGAAAAAAGAGAATAAAACACCAAAAGCAGAATATGATGTGATGACGATAATGATGATGATTCCTGTACAAAGGTATTGTAAATATTCTGAAAAATACAGTGATTGCAGACTGTCATCACTGTAAATCAATAACCAAATGCTAACAGTAAAACAAACCAAGTGCAAAACCACTTATATTTAAAACAATACACTGTATGACTGAGTGCAGGGACATCATAAAAATAACACTGGCAATAGCACTTAGATTTATATACTACTTCACAGTGCTTTTTACAGCCCTCTCAGAGGCAGCATATTTTTCCCCGACAATTTGGGTCCTCATTTTACCCACTTCGGAAGGATGGAAGGCTGAGTCAACCTTGAGCCTGGTGAGATTTGAACTGCCAAATTGCAGGCAACCAGCAATCAGCAGAAGTAGGCTGCAGTACTGCACTCTAACCACTACACCAACATTAATAAAACAGTATTAATCTAGGAATGGGAGGTTTTCCAAAGTAAATAAACTCTAACATGCAATATTGTGAAAGAATAAATTTGCGTCAATCATGCATCTGGACAATGAAGTCCAGAAAGTGTTATTCAACAGCAATATGAAATGGTTCTGTCAAATACTGCAATTAGGTCCAAAAAAAGATCAGCACCAATGGAAAGCATTGAGGCTTGATTACCAAAACATTCAGAATTTGACAAAGTACCAACTCAATGGAATTGAGCTTGGCTGAAATTCTGAATCCATGATTAGATTATCCCACAGAATTTCACTGGAAGGGATGCACAAGTTCTATCTGAGATGATCCATTTACACCTGGAACTGTAGATTCTTTTAGATTACATCCATTTGTCAAATCCAGGCGTCTGTGTCCACTCAAATACACCAAATATTATATATTCATTCAACTAGTTGTTCTGGAGGGAATGGCTGTAGCTCAAGGACAGAAGAAATGTTTTGAACGGAAAATATTTCACATTTCTCTGGCACTGCAGTAATTATTCATCCTGAAACCTTGGAGAATTGCTACTTGTCAGTGTAAGCTACCCCAGATTAGATAAACCAATGGACTGACCCAGCAGGTTCCCATGTCACAGTGAAAGGTCTAGATCAATAGAGTAAATGAAGCCATGACATTATTAACACTTTCTTAGCAAAATCCCATGATATTTTCTGACAGCTTGCAAAATCTCAGGGTTTATTTTCTTTAATGAACAAATAATGCTTTCATTATTTGTGCAAGTTTGCCCTTGACATTCAGAAAGATTGTGCTGCAATCTTTCAAGCATTCAGTGAAATAAATGTATGTACTGACCTGGGATACTCTGGCAACAATTTTTTGCTTTCTGGTAAACAGCAGACTGGATCTTTCTTAGAATTAACCAAAGCTTGCTATTCAAAGCCTCAATTACTTTTTCCAGCCAAATCCTCAATCTATACTTTTACTATTTCCTGCTTTTAACCAGACAGGTTGTTAATACAAGTTGAGGTAAATATTAGACCATTTTAATTGGGAAATTTTCATCAGATCAAAAATGAAAAAGCTTCAAAAATTAAACTCAAAGCAACCTAGGTAATTACATGAATTTTTAAATATTGAATCATATTTGAGGTCTATAGATTTTGCCTTTTTCTCCTCTGGCTGAATTCTTATAGCTGCGTACATTTTAAATGTGCAATAGGCAAAATTCTGCATTGCAGAACAGTATGACCTGTATTTGTTCCTTTGAGAGTAAGACTTGCTTTTCAAAGAGAAAAGAGCTCACTTATATGCTCACTTATATATAAAACTCACTTATATATAAAAGAGCTCACTATATATATAATCAGAAAGAAAATAATTTATTGATTAAAAACTTTTATATCTGGATCAAACAGTCTTTTTTTGATACTGTTGAAATGTTAAAACTATTAGGATAGAAGGCAGTTTCTGTTTATAAATTTGGAGTTGGGGGAGAGGACCATAATTTAAAAGGTGAGCTGGTGCTGCCAAAGGCATAATTAGAGACCAGACTGTTCTCAAAAAAAAAAAAAAAAAACCCACTATCCATCATGAAACATCAGAAAATCAAGACAGAAAGTTTTTTAAGTGCTTTATGAGAAGTCTTCTGCAGATTTTCAGGTTCTGTTCCAGATGTAGAGTACTGCAAATTCTGTATTTAATTATAAAAATATGCAATGGAAAATTCTCAGTGTTCTTTTACCTTTGCATCTCCCATTTTTACCAATATATTTACCTGAGTCTTGGTCTTTGTGAACAATAACACCCCAGATAAGGTTTTCTTGTATTTATCTGGTTCATTTCATATGATTTTCTGAAATCCAGGGGAGGGGAAGGAAGATTTCATACTACATGTTACTATTGTCTTAATTAATTAACCCTTGCCCTTAAAGAAACAATACATTGAAATCTCTACTAGTGTAAATTTCAAGGGTAGCCTTACAGAGCTGAACAGCATTTCAGATCGGAAGGCAAAAAAATTGGAGATAGAAGAAGAAGCTGCCTTCAAGTCAAGTCTTTGTACAGTGAGATCTTTTCTTGAGATCAGGTTCTACTATATTCATTTCAGTGGGTCTTCTTCAGGGAAAAAAGTAAATAAAAGATTGCATCCCTAAAAGAAAAAACCCGAGAAACAAGGAAATAACAACAATCACAAATGTGTGCTTGATCAGTGGTTTAGCCTCAGGTCCCAAAGAAGGTATTTTGTTGCTTGAGGTACAGGAGAATACACTGCTCACTCTTTTTTTTTTCCTCCCAATAAATTCATCTCAAAATACATACCAAAAAGTAACCACATTATTTTTTTTTCATTTGAGATAGAAACTCCATAAGTTTTCCCATCTTCAGGTCTCTGGCAGTAAGGTACAAAAAAAAAAAAAAAAAACCCACCACATTAAAAAGGCAACAATTGGTTGCCTTTTTATAACTATCAGAATTTTCTACTAGAGAGAGCTGGGCTTTCATTGTTGAGATAATGGCCAATTCACAGAGAGAGGGAGAGGGAGAGAGAAGAGAATCCATGGGTCTCACTACATTATGATGTCATCAGACAAATTATTAAAATTATACTTGAACTTCATTTGCATAACATGTCAGATGCACATCTCATTTGCATGATGATGGAAGTGGCATCACTGTGGTTTCTATTAGAATCATTGTCACTAAGAAAAAAGTAATATGGATTCCACATACATTAATTTTTCACATCTCATTTTCTATATAGAGATCAAATGTAGAGATAATTCTAATCTCTATAATCATTTTATTACAGTGCAGAAAATTGCCCCACTGACCTCTATGCATGTGCAGTCTTTGGTCTAAATGGATTAAAGTAGTGCTATTAAATAGCACTTAAGATTTATATACCGCTTCACAAAGAACAAAACAAAAGTAGTGCAAAGAAAAAAAACAAAAATTAAGAGTTGCTAATTGAAGACAAACCTTTTAGACAAAAACAATGGGAAAGTATCTGTGCTCATTTCTAAGACAAGGGAGCTAAAAGAAAGAAGAGTTTGAATATCTTAAAGTTTAGTTTGTTGTCATCAAGGATCCTTCTCGAGTCTCAAGGAGAACTAAGGTCAACTGTCAAAGAATCACTCTAGATGTGATAAATTCAGTCTCATGTTTATAGTCATTTTTAATGTTATAATCTGTGATACCCTACGGAAAATAAAGCTTGCACACTCTACTGTTAAATAACATTTTGTACTGATCAAAAATTCAGATGATATGACCACCAGGCATAAGAGCTTCTACAAGATTATTACAAACATAAATTGAAAATGATGGTTATCACCTTATAGTGTGTAGTTTCAAAATATTCCTTTAGATCTTGCCTGCATTTAGAGCAGTATTTCTCCACCTCAGAAACTTTAAGCAGTGTGGACTTCATTTCCCAGAGTTTCCCAGCCAGCGTGTTAAGAAATAGTAAATACGTCCCATACATTTTATTTATTTATTTCTTATTCAATTTCTTTAGCCAGCCAATTCAACTAAGTGACTCTGGACATCTTATAATTCTAAAATTATAAATCAATCAAAATATTAAATCAATCAAAATATTTACAAATGAAATCAATTTTTAAAATTTCTGAGGTTGAGATATACTGAATGAAGTTAATAAATTAAGAATTGTAAAATTAATAGTATATTATATATATTATAGTATATTTTTGGATCTAAGTTGTTTGGGTGCAATAATCATTGTACCTCTTTTCCAACATGGTCTTCAAATGCTTGCTATATTTAGGACTATGAAGAATACATTTCTGTAGAAGATGACCAGGCTGAGCCTGAGGGAGAGGCCAAGCATGTCATAAGTCATGAGTCCCTTTGTGCCCACAAGAGTTTCAAGTTCAGCCCATCTTGAATACCTCTCTTATCTCCCATGCATTTCCCTTAATGGTCAGTTGGACAGATTCTTGTAGAGAGCTTAAGCTTGCAATAAATCTTTATACTCATTTGAACTAACTGAATCTCCTGTTTTCCTGGGTGTTTGATCATTTCCCAAAAATAAATGAATACATTCAAAGAGAGAAGGTATCTCCTTCACCCACTTGCTATCACATTACATAATTTACAGGGGAAATACTCCCCTCATATCCCGCCCCACCTTAAAAGTGGTGATTGTTTTCTGAATCCTATTTTATTGCATCAGCCACAATATGCCACAATATGAAGTTCAGAAGGAGATGAGCAGCACTCAGTCTATACACAAGATCCACCTGCAGATGAAAATATTTGGCTAAAGAAGGATGGCTACTCCTTCTGTTGTTGTTCTTATGATCACAACATTGGACTTCAAGGAAACTTTCCAACTTTGAGAAACAAATTTCATTCTTTTTTATTTTTCTCATTTATTTGATCATTCATTTAAATTTCCAGGGAATTTCCAAGGCATACAAAATTAGGAAAAACACAAAAAGCAGCTAAAAAGATTACATCAAATAGTCAGGCCAGACCAAAAACAAAATCTAAAAAACAACAAAAACGACCAAACAAAACAGAGGCCTCAAACAAATGTAAACGTCAACCTGAGGTCTGGGGCCAAAGCCAGATTCTGAAAGCTTTCCAGAATCCCAGGAGAGAAGATATCATCCTGACCTCTGAAGGATGCTGTTTCAGAGAGTGGTATCATGTACACATATGCCTAATTAACTCCTTAACTCGGTCAAGAGTAAACTGAAGGAGAGGAGAATTAGACAGGGCGGGGTGAGGAGAATGACAAGTAAGCCTCCTAGTTAAAGATGGATGCATTTGCTCCTTGCTAATATTTCATACCCGTCCAGAATAATAGCTGAGTTACTGCGGAGGTCTTCGAGGCTGTCCTTTTTTTAAAAAAGCAAATAAATAAAGCAAAAATAGATTGAATACCTTTGTTGCCATTTTTCAGAACACTTCATCTGCCCAGATGCACAGACTCCATTAGTGACTCTTTTTGCAAATAATTGATTCTAACTTTCTGCCTTACGTGAAAAACATGCGCATCACCTCTCATTGAGTGGATATTTTCTAAAAGGCTGAGTATTCTCTAAATGAATAAAAACATGCACTTTTATCCACCGAGCAAAAGAGAACTGCTTTCAAATGTTACTTCTGAACAGTGATGTGCTTGGGCTCAGGATAGCCGATCGTTACATTTTCTGGAATTTTGCCAGCCGGTTAAGAGCTGAGCTGACTTTTAAATATTTTTTAGCACATCAGTGCTTTCAGGATATATGTGTAGTGTTGGCTTTTGAACTTTGATGGAATTAGAATCAATCAAACTGGTAATATTTTTCTAATCAAATGGAAGCAGACTTGTTTCAAAATAGAGGCCATTTTCTGTTCGATGACCCAGCTATACAGATCAGAGCTGACCAAAGCTTTACAGCAAGGGTCTTCAAATTTGACAAGTTTAAGACTTGTGGGCTTCAACTCCCAGATTTCCTGAGCTAGCATGACTGGAGGAGGATGAATTCTAGGAGTTAAAGTCCACAAGTCTTAAACTTGTCAAATTTGAAAACCCCTGCTTTACAGGGATTCTTCATTTGGGCCAACTTTCAAGTAAATCACCCCACTGAAGGGGTGGATCAGACAAAGCAGAGAACCATTTTGGTGCAATGGATCAAATCCATTATGCCTATTAAGTGTTTGGAAATGGTATTTTCACTGTGGCGTACGTATCAGACCCTTTCTAGACAATTTGCCTTTGCTTTGGGTTTCATTAACTTTTTCAGAGCAGGACACAATTCTAAACCTCATGCTTTCTTTTCTTGGATTTCCTGTTTGGCTGCTTTCAGAGGGTCAGATTAGATAATAATAACTCTTCAGCCCTTATTCTTAACACTAGTACACCACAGGGTTGCGTGTTGAGTCTCTTACTCTATATACTCTTTATGTGCATGACTGCTACTCTTTATGTGCATGACTCACACTAGTAATACTACTACTAAATTTGCAGATGACGCAACAGTGGTGGGACTCATCTCTGCTATTGAGTCTGCTTATCGAGATGAGGTGGACTGGTTGCTTTCATGGCGTGGAAACAATAACTTGGTTTTCAACACCAATAAGACCAAGGAGCTTATAATGTAGGAATAGATCAGACATCCAGCTCTTGCTTATCAGTGGAGACCAAGTGGAACAAGTGGCCAGTTTTAAGTTTTTGGTTGTTATCATAAAAGAAGACCTGATCGGGGACACTCAAATTACAGCATTCAAAAGGTCCCAGCAGAGATTATACTACCTGAGACTTCTCAGGAAACAACAACTGAATGAAAAACTGCTGGTGACCTTCTACCGCTGCACCATAGAGAGTATTTTAACTTACTGCACCTCTGTATGTTTGCCAGTTGCACAGTGGCAGATAGGACAACACTCCAGAGGCTTAACGTCATTGTCCAGAAGATCATTGGTTGCTCTCTCCCCTCTTTGGAAGAGCTTTATAACTCCCACTGCCTTAAGAAAGTTCAAAACATTCTTAAAGATCCATCTCATCCTGGGAACCCTTTTTTTTAAACTATTACCATCTGGCAGATGGTACAAGATAATAAAAACAAAATCAGCTGAAAAACAGCTTTTATCCCAGCGCAGTAACGATATTGAATTCTACTGTATACTGCAATATTAATGCAATATCGGATTTTCAATTAAATTGTATAGAATGTGAATGATGTGTGTTTATGTTTTATTTTTAAAGTTATAATGTACACTGAAGACAGCATTAATTTCATGTACGAAGTGCAATGACAAAGCAAAGCAAAGTCTTTTATGCTAAGGGAGCAATACAATTTTGTACTCCTCTAATCAAAGCTGCTGGGAGTTGAACATGGCTAACAGAATTCTGAATATAGGTCCAATGTTGAGTAGTCCAATGTGTACTCTTGGGTCAAATCTGCTTGATTAGAATGTGAAATGTGTAAATTCTGCTTGACTAGAATGTGAATGAATGAGTGCCAGATTCTGGCCTGAAGATTGCTGCTTCGAAGACCAAGCCATAGGAAGGCTATGCCCTTTTTTCCCCTGTGGCTGCCTATCCTTGTGATATTAGGTCAGCTAGGTCAGCCAATTTCTGTTGTCCCTGCTAACCGTGTTTGGACAGCAAACCACAATCCTGAAATAGCTAAGCCCTATCCAGAAAAGGCCAAACTTTGCTAATCGTTTGTAGAAAAGATCTTGGGAAATGGGGCAAAGAGATACTGCCTAAGAAACTGTCAGATAGGAGAGCATAGCCCACAATGGCGGAGGCAGGGAATAGGGGATGCAGAAGAGATCCTCCCTAAGTTCCCTTGACTGTAAAATATCTTTTTAATCACATTTCAAACTAACTCAGTCTTATCCAGTTTGGCCTGGTTGCAACCTGCTTATTTCTTATTTTGAAACAAATCCCAAGTAACTTGCACAGATTTAATATGGAAAAATCAGATGATCTCCCTCAGACATTTTAAACTCTTTACTTGTTTGTTTTCCACTTCCTCAGATTGATTATTTGCATTTGTAAAATGTAAATAGTGCAGATATTTCTCTATAGCATGAATGCAAATTCCCTGAGAAAGAAAAGCAGGGTCAACATGCAGGGCAGAATCTACTCTGCTGCCTTAAATCATCATTTTAAATGGAGTTAATAAAGGACCCATGTCACCATACCATAGATCAAGCATATTTGTAGGGTATATTGCATAGAAATATGGATTCTCAGGCCCCATCGCTGTCATAAATTGAGAGCTATGACCTATCAGAACATGCAATCCTCATTTTGTACTCATTGAATGGAATAGATCTATTGGCAAAGATGTTTCTTATATGGGCTTATAAAGTCTGTACTATTCTTTTAAATATGTGGAAGACTTGTAATCGTCATTTCCAAGTATGTTCAAGGCTTCCAAATGGAATTGGTGGAACAATTAAGTTAAGATGGCTCTAAGGGCACCAGTACACCTGGAAAATCTTGAAATTGACACCTGATTGCTCAAATCCTTTGTTTACATTCTTCTGGTGAACATAAATGGGAAGCCAACATGCTACAAAGGGAAGAGCAGAATGTCTCTGTGCCACACAGGAACCTCTAGCCCAGAGTTTTTGTTTTGTTTTTCAGATTATGCCCATCTGCATGTTAAAAAAAACCCTGACATTTAAGCTGGGATTATGGAAAGAATCCTGGACAATCAGGATATTCTAGCATGTTGTAAACTGATGAGCATCCATCATGCCACTGATTTTGTGGGAAATACCCTTAAGCTGCATACTTTATATACTTCTCACAGACTGATGTCCACTATCAGCTCTAAAATATTCTAATGTGCTCTTCCATCTGAGATGAGTTGTGTATTAGGAAATGGTGTAAACATGGAAATTGTGAATGTCATTTTTTTTTACTGGGTATCTATGTATTCATTAGGATTAGCCTTTCCATGAAATGCAGCCAAAATAAAATAGCTGAACAAAATATATTCACTTAATAGATAACAGATAACAGTTTAACAGATAATCAGAGTTGGAAGGGACCTTGTAGGTCATCTAGTCCAACCCCCCGCCCAAGCGGGAGACCCTACACCATTTCTGACAAATGGCAGTCCAATCTCTTCTTGAGAGTCTCAAGTGACTTCACTGTAATGATAGTGAGATTGAAGCTCTGGAAATTTTTTGTGTCACAAATTACAAAAACAAAAAATAAAACAGGGAGTTTATGTTGCAGTCGGGGCCACCATTTTGGTTTTGCTTTTTTTATAACCTGCAGTATCTCTGCAAAAAAGTAAAATGAAATTTAAAAAACTATTTTCTCACGAGGTTTAGAAGAACTAGTGCTTTCATAGAAAATAAATCTGAAACCATTGTTATATTCAGTATTTCATATGCACTAGGCTTTATAATTCAGATTATGCAATTAATGTACAGTAGAAGCAGCTTTTACTGCTCTCTATTAATTGCTCATTCAGTCACAATTTTTCATGTCATTATACCCTATTTTGAATAAGGTTTCATTTTACGCATGCTATTGTCTCCAGAGAAACCTAGCAAGTAATGAAGAACACTAACAGAATATATTTTACCCAGAAAATAAAAGTACCATTTCGATAATTTGTGTATTTGCGTTTAAATTATCTCACTGTATAGCCACCAAGACTCCAGGTTTTCCAGTGACTGCATTTCTATATCACACTTATCATACACGTCTTTGAAATATTTTTATGGTGCAATATACATCTTTACTTGAAGTTTATTCATTTGGAACTAACTGAAATATTTCTGGAGTGAGTCACTTCTATATTACCTTAACTGGCAACGTGATAGTCATTGAAAATATAGACAGCAGCTTTGGCACTGGGATTTTCTAAGGGCACTTCACAGTTGTGAAGGTGATCCAGTTGGATCAACAATCTTGTGTGCAACCACAGCATTCATAGGTTACATGCTGACAACAGCCCCCAGCTTCAATGCATCTAAAATATGCAGCTTTGTTTAATAGAGTTATGAAATTGGATAACAAGCGATTGGAATGTCTCTAGTCAACTAGCACAGGTGTCGCCAACCTTTTGGACCTCAGGGCCCACCAAACTCATAATTTTAGATCCTAGGGACCACTAATCGGTTCTGTGGTGTGGCCTAATTTGTGGGTGTGGCTTGGTGGTCATGTGACTGGCTGGGCATGGCTTGTATGTAAATATTATAAATATTTATATAAATATTGAATTTTTTATTAAAAAAGAGCAACTTTTACCCCAAATCAGGCAAAGCAGGCAGACTGAGTTGCTCACAGATTCAAGATTCATTTAGAGATCTATCTATCTGCCATTGGCTAGCTCAGTCTGTCACATAAAATTTGCTTGCAAGCAAACTCATAAAATTTGCTAGCAAGCAAACTCACAAAATTAACTCACAACACACCATACATGTAAATATTGAATTTTTTTATAAAAAAGAGCAACTTTTACCCAAAATCAGGCAAAGCAGGCAGATTGTGTTGCTCACGGAATCATTCAGTGATCTATCTATCTGCCATTGGCTAGCTCAGTCTCTCAAATTTGCTTGCCATGACTCTGCACTGAATTTGCTTGCAAGCAAATGTTCAGTCCTAAGGGAGGTTCAGCTATGCTGAGCCGAAGATCTAAAAACTAGCTAGAAAGCAAGAAATCCAACCATTTCCTGCTTCCTAGCTAATCTAAATCTTCCGGCACAGCAGAACAGATGATGGTTAGAAAAAGGAAAAATAGAAATTGAGCAGGCAAGTTTACTGGGTAAGGAGTGAGTGGGCAGAGAGGCCGCCATGTGGGCAGCGCAGCCTTGTGTTTCTGCACAGCCTGGATTAATTGCTTTTGTGGTGGTGCTCTGGGGATGAGATTTCTCTGCAGCCCACCAAAATTTTCTCACGGCCCAACAGTGGGCCACGGCCCACCAGTTGGCAACCACTGAACTAACACAAAGAACAAATATAAGATATCAGCAAGTCAGGTTCCACACAGAATTAAATTTTAAAACTAGATGCTGTTAAAAATATTGAACACCTTGAGCTTTCTAAATCAATGTTGAATTTAAATGCTGGGAAAACTCTTCCTCTAAAACAGGCTATGTTTTTTTTGTTAGCACATTAAATTAGGTATTTTGAATGCATGTGTACCACCGCAGACTGCAAATTTAACAGTGTTGCAAAATATATTTGAAGGCAGTGCTACAATAGATATTAAAAACAGAAACAAAATAGAATGTCCCTTTCCTTTTTTCTTGCTTCCAGGTTGTATTCTACTGCTGTTTCTTTCTTCAAAAGCATTGACTCCTTTGCTTTAGGTTTATTACTAGGTGAGAATCTTCAAAACCACTTCTAGGTAAATAAAAGCTGGGGTTTTTTTTCCTTACCATTCTCCTTTCAGAATAGCTATGGCTTGGGTCCTTAAATGCTTTGGAAGTCTCATTCAAGGGTACGCAGTAAATGATTGCGTAGTACAGGGCAGAGGTGGTATTCAGCAGGTTCTGACCAGTTCTGGAGAACTGGTAAGCAGAAAATTTGAGTAGTTCAGAGAACCAGCAAATACGACCTCTGACTGGCCCCAATCCCATCTATTCTCTGCCTCCCGAGTCCCAGCTGATTGGCTGAGTCTTCTTTTGTTGTCCCGCACAGGAGAACGGACGTAGAAAGCAGGTTAGTGGGGTTGGGAGGGAATGGGATTTTGCAGTATCCTTCCCCACGAGTGGGGTGGAAATGGAGATTTTACAGTATCCTTCCCCTGCCAGGCCCACCAAGCCACACCCACCAAGCCACACCATGCCCACCAAGCCATGGCCACAGAACTGGTAATAAAAAAAATTGAATCAGTGTCAAATTCATGTTGTCACGGCATCATCACATGATGTATTGTGACTTTCCCCTTTGCTAAACCGGGCATGACAAGTCCGGCCCTCAGGCCGAGAGTTTGACAGCCCTGGTTTTGTACATAAAAATATGTTTACAACTGTAAGCCTTCTTTTTTAAATATTCAAAGCACACTGACTTCTTAAATGCTTCTCAGTCTTTAGCTAAGATCAAGTGTGTGGGTAGTATCTTAGTCATGGCATGGAGGCTGACAATCCACAAATATAGTTTACTTACAGATCAGCCTCTGGCAAAAAGTAAAAAGAAAGCAGCAATTAGGAATGAAAAATCTTCTGAGCAGTTGAGGTATTCCCTGTTAGTGTACTCAGGGAAACGTAGTGAGAGTGATGTTGAATAACACATGACCAGCATACAGATACACTAGTAAAATGTAGGTTTTACTTCCAGTAAACGGGTAAACAAAGTCCAACAAACAATCCAAATCATACATGGTTAAAGCAGTTAGTATCGGTCCAGGGATAATCCAAAAACGAAGTCAAGTATCATAAACAGAGTTCAGTAAACAGAGTTTGCTAACAGTTGCAAGACTCACAGCAATCCAAGCAGAACGACAATCAGGCAATACGGCAAAACAGGAAATGCAGGGAGAAAGAAACCAGGTTTCTGGCTCCATCTTATGGCCATTGGAGGACCCTCAGCCAATCACACTTACAGCATTCCCTTAAAGATACAGTATTAAATTACTATCCTGGTTTATATATTGCCAACCCAACTGTTAGGTGACTATCATTCCTAACATGAGCATTATTTCTAGGCGCAAATTAGCTGTTCAAGAGGCTGTAGCTGAAAGCCTTTGCATCACTCTGCGATACATATTTGTCTTGTCAGAAATATATAGGTATGTTTATACTATATATAATTTAGTATAGTATATTTATTTGGGAGGAATCTGATACACAGATTCCCAAGAAAATTAATGGTACATAGACAAATCACTAGAGGGTTTTGAGATAAGAATTTCTGCTGGAGTCATTTGGGTAATCTCAAGGAACATTAGGGAGATCTCAAGTTAAGAATCAGATAGTCAAGATAGTCATAGAATATCTGCTTCAGTAAGCATGAGACAGGAATAGTGGCATCTTCTTATATATATATGCAACTTCTATTAAATTTTGAAATATTGAGAAAAGATAACATTTCCTCCGATTCATACTCAAAATCTAGTGATTACAGAATAAAAAGTAGGGCAAACTTGATAGGATTTTGGTTTTCTTTTGACTTCCTAATGTACTGGAGGTTCTCACCTACTGACCTCAATTGGGATTCACAACTCTATCACTAAGCAATGAAGTCACGAACTGTCACATAACTGCATTTGACTTATTTCCCACCACATTGTAAAGCTACTACAGACCACCTCCTCTAGCCAATCTCCCTATTAAAGGAGGGAAAAAGCATCCAGGGGTCTGTGCAATAATCACTCATGTTGCAAGATGACAGCATAATTGATGGGTTGACAAATATTATCTGGCACTTTTTTATCATTAGAGCTGCATAAATTGAAAGTAATGGATATGATTAATTCAATCCAAAATGGACTGAAGATTGCTTGCCAAACCCAGGTAAATTAGGATAAAAGAATCACACTCAGTAACTCTTGATGGTCAATGGTATCTCTGATAAGGAATTGATACAAAGCAGATTGATGCCTTTTGTTTTTTTCTGGACCTTGTCATCCATTGGAATTGTGAACCACTGCTTTCAAAAGCTAGGTCTTCTGTGCAACTATAGCCTCATATGATAACCTAGGGCAGTAGTCACCAGCAGTGGGCCAGGGACCACTGGTGGTCCACAAAAATTTTTCGGTGGTCCAGAGAGATGTCACCCCCAAAACAATTAATCCAGGCTGCATGGGAATACAAGGCTGCGCCGCCCACATGGCCCATGGGAACACAAGGCTTGCGTTGCTCGCATTATGAACAACATAAGGTAGTGAGCGGAGGGGGGAAAGGATGGAGGAGCCCCACTCACCCCATGCGCCTCATCTGGCCATTGGGCTGCTTCTTTCTGTTTCTTTCTTCTTCTGCTTTTGGCTGCACACAAGGAAAGCAGCAGAAGTCTTTCTTTCTCTTCCCCAAACTCCACCAGAAATGAGTCTTTGGGACTGTGCAAGGCATCCTGCTCCAAGAGACTGCGCCGGTGTGACAAATCTCACAAAGACTAATTTCTGGTGGAGTTTGGGGGAAAGACAGACTTCTGCTGCTTCTGTTGCTTTCCTTGCATGAAACCAAGTCTCTCTCTCTCCCCCTGAGAACAGAACTGGAGACAGTATCCTGTGATCCCAAATAAAGAATGATCGACCAATAGGAAAACAGTCCTGCAGACTTTTGGGGGGATTTTCCCAGGGTCTCTGGTCCATGGGATTTAAAATTATGAGTTTGGTGGTCCCTGAGGTCCAAAAGGTTGGCGACCCGATCTAGGGGATCTGAGTCAAGTATATTTTGTACAGTCCAAAGACTTTGCCCTGAGACTGCCTGTAGAATCTACCTAGGGTTTTGCTTTAGTTAATTGCTCCTTATAAACAACTTCGGGTTCAGAAAAGAACTCATCTGAAACTTCTCACTCAATCTGGAGAGGATGGGAAAACAAAGAAGTTAACTTCTTCCAAGGACTTCCAACCCCAAGAATGAAATATTCTGAGAAATATTAAAAAGGCAGGATAGAATATCCCCCAAAGGAGAAATGAAAAAAAAAAATCTTAAGGGAGGCAAAAACCAGCCCCCGTTTCCCTGCCCCAAGGAGAAACTGAGGAGGCCAGCTTTTAGAAATGCAGATTTGATAATCCATTCAGAAAGTCTGGGTTAAAACAGAAACTCAGAAAAGCAACAAACAAAAGGTTGATAAAATTAGCTCAAACAGCTAGGATTTGCATTTCCTCTTTTGCCTATAGAGCCAGTTATGACCCCTACATGACCCCCATAGGAATCCAGAAGTTATAAAAACCCACCCACTCTAAACTCCATTTTGTCAGCTGCCCAGAATCACATGTGGTTGGTGGTTCTGCTTCATCAATGAAGAGAACCTTTCTTTCCAATCAGCCTCCAGCCTCCATTTTATCTCCGGTGCCTTTCTCCCAGCTTGGAACTGAACCAGATGGATTTTTCTTCCAACAATAATGATTCTCAACAGATCTGTTGAGAGCATAACTCAAGATCAAATAAACATGTTATCAATATTCATGTATGTTCCCAAAGTTTTATTTTTTTACATTTAGTTTCAATAAAACAGAATAAAATCTACATTTGTATTAACAAATCTACAGAAGTGTTAATTTACTCCCTTCTACAACTTCAAGTAAATGCTTTAGAGTATACACTACTATTTTTTAAAAAATATTTACAGCAAAAACCAATAACAAATCTTTCATTACACTTCAAACTGGACCACTCAGGACCTGTAACTATATTTTATTTTCTGACCTCCCAAGCTAATTTTTGCAGCGCTCAGAAGTTATGTGCACATTCTTGTTCCTTACTACTGAACCTTCAGCAATTTAGAAATGTTAGGAAGCAAAGTTTAATAGTGTAGACACTGCTTCTTGGAAAATATAAACAGAACATTTAAGTAATTCAAAACTAATTTCTGAAACCAAGTGTAAACAAACTATGACACCTGGCTAAAAAAACACATTATTTTTCAGATGATCCAATTTAGAGGATGTTGTCTTGTGAAAATGGTATGCTGAAAAACCTTATTGATTTGGCTGCAAGGAAAGCTACAATGAATACATTTTTTTATGGAGAAGGAAATAAAACAATCACTGTCCCCTTAAAGTACATAAGCAAAATTTGAAATGATGTGCTCATCTGCTTGATCTACGTGCTTGGCACTCCAATATTCCTCATGTCTCTTAATAGAATTGGTCTGTAGGTCTGAGCCAAGCTTTCCATATACTCAACATAATTATTCACCTGAAATCCATGGAGTGCTTCTTCCTGCACATTGTACAGAAGAAAAGTATTGTTAGCAGAGGGAAAAAACAAAAACCACATAATGTGTTATTAAGTTAAGGAATTCTATTTTTCAGAACTAGCTAATTTTATTTTTTCCTATTAATATTTACCTGGTACTTTGGAAAGTTTAACATGCTAAATGTACATTATATCAACAGACAAAGCTAGACCTTTTGGTCCTATAGAAGAGAAAGGGAGGGAGAGGGAGAGGGAGGGAGAGAGAGTGGGGGGGAAACTATGCAAGACTTCCAATAAGGAATAAGGATTCGAATCAATAGCATAATAGGTAAAACTTAGAAACGGTGGTATAATAGGTAAAGCAGGATTATTTTTCTTTCTGAAAGTTTTTGTTCCCTAAAATCATAAAGCAATTAATATTCCTGTTATCTGACAGGTTTGCAGTCACTTGCTTCAATAAGGCATGGGAAATCTGTATGCAAAACCAAGGTATAATGGAATCACCAACATAGATACAGATGTTCTTTTGTTACAATGCTCATCTGAATTCCATTAAAATGGAAGATGGCTGAGTGGCTTAAGATAGTGATAGACAAGCTCATTTGCAACCAGTTCTTATCCAGAGCTAGAGCTAATTAAATAGCCATTTTAATGATGCATTGGTTTGTTTTTATATAGTTAGCATTGTTTATTTTAATACAAATATTATATTCTTAAGAATGTAATCCCATATACCAGCTAAATCCAGAGTGGTTTAATTAAGCCTCAGCTGGAATCAGTATGTTGTGGATTTGACTTGTCAACCCTACCAAGTCAATTAAATCAGGATTCTATGCTTTTTCTTCAAATACTTTTCTCTTACAGATTATAAAAATTGCTCCTCCCAGTTGTGTTCCATACGTTTTAATGGGAGCTTTGCAAGATATTGCAAGTTTTGACCTATAATTTGGCCTCTGTATCTTAAGAACTATGAAATCTTGACAGCTTGTCATCAGATGTTAACATAAGGAGAGTTGCTCTGGTATGTTGTCACCTATTACATGATGAGAACTATAAATTCTGCCACTGTATTTTAAAATTAATGTCAAAGATACCAAATTAATAGAATACTTGGGCACTCATATGAAAAGGCTGTTACAGATAGACAGAGGCTTGATAATGTGCTTTAACAATTAATTTGATTTTGCTTATTTTAAAAATATTACCATATACTGGATATCAAATTGGACTAATCAAAAATGTCAAAAGTCATTTATTTTTCACACACAAAAGTCAAGCTTGGAGTTTTAGTTTTATATTTAATTAAAAGATAATAAAAGATAAAAGACAAAAATGAATCCCACATTAGGAAACTGATTTTCAGAAGAGGAGAGGAGAGAAAATAGATTAGGAAAAAATATACTACCTAAATTAACAATCAAAATTATATATTGACTTCTTCTCTAGAATAGGTCAGCACTTAAGCAGAATTTTCAAAAAGCTCTTGGTAAGACAATAGTCCTACAAATTAGTATTTCCTCTCATATTTCTTTCTTGAGCTGATATTGACACAGCAGAATGAACTATGGAACAGGAAATCTCTGTTCAATCCTGATATCATCTGATGACAATACATGAGCTCAAGAAAAGTCCTCAGGTAAGAGAATTCCTCTTGGCTGGTTCACTATTTCTAATATGATCAAAATGCCTGACCATATTTTTTTTCAACGTGTTCACCAGATGTTTTGAAAATTCTTAACCAGATGCACAGATTTCCATGAAATCTTCCCATTAACAGCCTTTATTCCAGTTTCAAATACCTTCGGTTGTAACATGAAAAAAAATCCGAAAGCCAGTTTTTTTTTACAAGCAGGGGTATACAAAACTGTCCAATCTATTTCAGGGTGACAAACCACTTCCTGCTCAATGAAATTATTTTCTATAGATGCATGAATTTATGGAAAAAAACAGGAAAATCAGCTGGGAAATTCTTAGATCAGTGCATTCCAGGAAGGGGGAGGAGAATGCATTCAAGGATGGACCATGTAGTTTGTATGAGAGAAATCATCTCTTCCCCACCCAAACAACTTTTTTTCTTTATATAACTTCCATCTGTACAAATTACATTCTTGATAAAGTTATTGAACAAAGGGTAAAGTCACCCTTAAAGCAATGCTCAGTATTGAAACCAATGGCTTGGCAACCCTATAGAAGATGTTTGCTGCTGTCTTAGACTATGAGTACTAACCAAGTGTCCAATTCTATCTAATTTCTTGAGACAGCCCTACTGGTTAGCCACAATCATCAAACTGGGCAAAAATTCTGAACAGGGATATTGATATTTCTTCATACGTCCATGCATACATTTATATGTATACAGACTCATACTGTATACTCAGCATAAATACAAACGTAACTTTCCATTTTAAAAAAAAATATTTTTCCAATTTTTTTTAACCCAGTTATTTTTTAAAAAGTGTTTGACCTGTGATTTTGTTTCTTCAATAAACAGACCAATACCTCCACTTCCACACACCCCCATACCCATACAAGTGGTTGAGCTCTTTACAAAAAAGATGACAAAAATTCTATCAGTTCTGTACCACACCCTCTCTTTGCATAGTTGATGCACGGTCTAAATGCATTAGGAACATTAAAAGTTGTTTTGTTGGGTCAGAATTTCAAATATTTATTTAATCCAATGTTTTATTTCTAATGGAGTCAGCCAAAATTCCACAAGGAGATAATTTGATTCAATATCTGTCAGTCACAATGTTTGGCTTTTGGATCTATAGCTCATTCCTGGTAAAATAAACTAACAGGAATCTGTGCCACGTGATATAGATATCTTATACACTTTTTTCTGTAAAGCACTGATATGTTTCTTTTTGTCAATAGAGACACATATAAGTAAAAATTAACCAGCTGAAAATGACCATTATAAAACATTTGCTTTTGATGTCTCTGAATGACTAATTTCAAAGTCTTGTAAAACATAAAAAGAGAATTGGGCATCCTGTTTTTCACAAGCCTTTTGAAGTCCCCCTCTGGCCTGATTGCCAAAGACAGCAACCGAACAATAGCTTCCCAGTTTAAAGGAATAAAAAACAAAAACATTTGTAAGATGTTAATCCAAATAATATTTTAAAAAGTGCTTTCCTTAATCTACTGAGGAAAAAAACTACTGTAACATCAACTCAGCCATTTTCCACCACAGAACCCTCCCAGCCATGGATGGACACCAATCCCCCAAAAGACTGTCCAAGTCCTGCAAAAAGATAAAGAAGTGATTACTTTAAGAAAAACTTGAAGATCCTGAGCCTGGGTATGTTGAAGGATTTCTTGTTGTAGATGTTTGAACACAGATATGCACATATATATCTGGTAATCTGGGCCAAGGAAAATACAAATAGCAATATAATGACAAATCTCTCTCCAGTCCATATAATTCCAGAAACACTGTGTGAGCCACTGCTGACAGATCTAGAACAATAATTAAAAAAACCCATCATCGTCATTATCTTCATCGTATTTTATGATAGTACAAGTTTAACATTTCTGACCAATTCAGTAATCTACTATTCATTTAAGTTTTATTTAAACATTCCGTATGTGGATCATTCTAATCTAATCCAACTATAGCGACAAAGTATTTTTACTCTTTTTTAGTCAAGAATAGGTTCTTTCCAAAAGAAATATTTTTTCCCTACTGGCCATATCTCTACTGACAGTAATTTGTTTAAATACCACCTTTCCTCACTCTCTCTTGTAGGTTATCCTCCCCACCCCCATTTTTCTGGAGGTGAGAGAGAGAACAAGGCATCAGGAATGTAAAGAAAAGAATTCATGTTCCTTTATTGATTGGAGAAGGAAGTATATAGTATATATTCACCTTGAGTTACTTTTAAAGTAATAAAACCAGGATAAAAAATCAAATAAATAAATAATGAAAATATATGTGTGTGTGTATTTTTTTTTCCTCAGAAAAGCCTTAGTAATGACTGAAGGGAGGGACCAAGTAGGTCCTAAGAGGAAGTTTTGAAGGAAGGTAGATGAGAAGGTAGATCTAAAGGCTCAGGTAGGATCTATGTTGTCCCATTACATTTAAGAGAAGGCACAGCTCCCTATAATAGCCATCCTATAATGTTCAGAGGTAGGAGGCACATCTTCTGTGATTTGCATTTATTGTTGTCCACACAGATTCCTATGCCATTGAGCAGGCTTGCATGGACATTTGCATCTGTTCTAACCCAGCCTTCACGAACCCCACTCAAGAGCCTACTCGTGAGGAGAAACCCCTTTTTATTTAGAAAGGCAGGAATACATGACTTTCACTGACAAAGGTCCAGGTCACACATCTGTAGGTGATTCACAAGCCATAGCAGTCTCTGAATTCCCCGCAAAGAGCCTCAATTAGAATTTCAATCCCAATACAAAAAGCCCTGATCAACCTGGTTAGTGGCAAGGAAATCCTGGCAAGGAATCCACCAGAGGGAACTCTTCTGGAGCATGATTGGATGTCTCCTGCAACCACGCCTCCCACACCCCTCCTCCTTATATGCCAGCCAGGGAAGGGCTTGTTAACATCTCCTTCTTTTCCTGGATAGCTGGCCCTGGCACTCAGTCCTACCTTGCTCTCCTCTCCACACTTCTCTGCGCATATGCACATCTGGGACAGGGCCCAGCTGTTCTTCCCCCTTGCTCAGCTCAGGCCCCGAAAACAGCTGTCTCTCTGCCTGAGTCTGAGTAGATGGGCCTGGCTCTGCAGTGGTTCTGAGACCTCCTGCTCCTCAGAGCTTTCTGCCGGCTCCAATGGTAACCCAGGCACCCCCTCCATCTCCTCTGACTCATCTGCCATCTCTATTGGCAGTCGATGAACCACAACAGCATTACAATTTTCGGCATCCTTCCCTTCTGTCAAACACAGACCTTAACATAAAAACCAGTTACTATCCCTTTAAAGCATAGCTAGAACAAAAAACTTCTACATTATGCTAACATTATTTGTTTGGAATCTTTATAATAGCATTTGTATCAGTTTAACATGTGTTTCATTCAATGAAGAATGAAGTTCTATACTTTTTCAATAAATCTGACAAACAGCTGCTTATAAACTAATTTAAAAAGAACACATTTAATAATTGTTCTTTTCCATATTTAAACTCTAATACGTTTCCTTTACCTATTGCTGTTTGGCTAATCAGCCTTACATATTCACAGCCAAAAGTAATACTTTAATTTGACTGCAGAAAGAAACTTTCAGATAAATTTTGAGTTAAGAGTGGTTTACCAAAAAGGGAAAGGAAAAAAACCAACCCATAAGAATAAATGACACTGTGACAAATATATTTGTTGTCAAGGAACCTAATATTGATTTAACTCAATTTTAGACCATAATTAATTTCCCTGATAACGTTAATCATGCATACTTGCATCTCAGTATAACTAATCATTCTGTATATAAATAGTATAGTGAGTTCATAGGATATATTCTGCAAGACATTTTAGGGCTGAGATGGGCATAGACCAAGATATGAATATATTAGAAGGATGCAGAGAAAGGGAGATTGAAACAATGCAGATTAATTTTGCCTGCCGCTTTGTAATAGCAAAACATTACAAAAAAAAAAAAACCTCAGCTATGATACATATTTAATTTTCAAGCAAGCAAAAGAATGCTACTTTGGAGGCTCACAGTTGGATTTCCCTGCTGATTACTCACCAGAAATAAGCTTATTTTATACCGTGCCCACATGTATATTTAAGAATTTGGCAAATTATTGTATAACTGTTCTTTTCTTTATAATTTCCAGCTCAGGTTCCCCTACAATCTCAGGCATAGAGTGATTTCAGCTCTAAAACTGAAACTTACTTACTTGAAAGTAAGCTCTTATGACAGTTCTGAGAAAGAAATGGAGAAACGATGACAGTTCTGTTAAAAGTGGATCTGATGACTGCAGCTGAATGAAGAACCACAAAGAGACCAGCTCTTTGTAATTCTTCTCCAGACAAGGAGAGGATCTGAGATTGCCCACAAGTGCTCCAGACAGTTGCTCTTTGTGAGAATAGCAGTCTCCCAGAGTTTAAACCCACAGGAGACTGCTATTCTCCTCACAGGGAACAACTGTCTGGGGCACTTTTGGGCAATCTCAAATGCTGTCATTTCTGAAAATGATAGGAGTAGGTCGTATTGGAACTCAGTATCCTCTGAAAAGTACTGACTGTAGTTAGAATATTTCCTACTCCTATCATTTTCAGAAATTGCTTGTAAACTGTTTTTCAATTAGTAGGAACTTTTTGGATCAACATATTTTATAGCCGTGGTGGCACAGTATTGTAAGCTAATTCTGCCCATAGCCAAGAGTTCGGTCCTGAGTGGCTCACGTTTGATTCAGCCTTCAATCCTTCCAAGGTCAGTATAATGAGGACCCAGATTGTTGGGGGCAATATGATGACATTGTAAACCGCCCAGGGTACTGTAAAGTACACTGGGGCGGTATATTAGTCTAAATGCTATTGCTATAGCAGGCTAAGTTTTCTTCTATCTTAATAAAAGAAGTTTAGCTACAAGTTTAAGGACTTAATTCTTTTTTTCTTTGGGAATAAATAACAAAACAAATTTCATTTTGGAAAGATACCAAATGGACTGTAAGAGTCCAAGTGGATTTGAAATAAGATTTTGGAATTAATTATAAGAATCCTTTTTGTGGAAACATGTTTTTGTTTTGAATACTTTAAAAATAACATGATAGGATGGGATTTTTCCACTACAGAGAATTAGAAACTAAAGATTACAATAAAAGGAGAACAGTTAAATTTGACTTACTAATTCAGAAGAAAGCAAAATATTTTAACACTGGATAAATTGAAGGATATTTTTGAAAATGGACTGAGAAGTTGCCTCTACTAGATAGACTGCATTTAAAATAAGCTATGGAAGAAGAACAAATTTTATCAGATCAGACTGAGCCTGATCTGAAAATGTATTTAAGGATGACAGGTTACAAGAATCATATGACAAAAAATGCTACACTGAATATACAAAAGAAATCAGTTGATGCTTTCATACCTAAAACCTGTATGTAAAAATAGATACAAGTAATATATCAAAAGAGGACCTGGGTAATTTTGGATTTACAAGAGAGGCTTATTAATGCTTTGAATAATTTTGTGAGAAGGGACGAAGAAAAAATGAAAAGAAATCACGTTCTAGGACTGTGATGACAAACCTATGGCATGCATGCCCGAAGTGGCACGCAGAGCCATTACTGCTGGCATGCAAGCCCTCACCCAGAGCAGGCCTACTGCGCATGTACGCACACTGCCTGCCTAACAGCTGATTGTCGGTTATCTGGCACACATGCATGAGAGGCAGGGGTGCGGAAGACGTGTGAGCATGCACAGGGGGCATGTGCCCCCCCCCCCACGCATATTGCCTTCTGGGTGCTGGCACGCTAGCGTGAGCGCAATTTCCAGCACAGGAGTCTAAAAAGGTTAGCCATCACTGTTCTAGGAAATTATTTGAAGAGACTAAAGACCAAGATTGTTAAAAGAAGTAATATGAAGTCAGTTTATTTGATCAAGGCTAAAATAGGTATTTTTTATTTTTAGTAATTCTGAATGGACATTTGATAATCAGGACTGAAATTAAGTTTTAAGGATTGGTTCATAGGTAAGAGATGGAATATGGGAAGAATATGATGTATTTTATATATGTTTTTGTCATTTCTGTATATCATTACTTTTTGTATTTACTATATTCTTATTCTTTCTTTTCAATTTTTTTCTGCACTTTCTACTTTTTATTTTTGTTTTTAGTTTGTATTAGATTTTATCATTGCAAATGTATTTTTTAATAAAATTACTATTAAAAAAGAGTAAGGTCCTTTGAATTCAGTAACATTATAGGATTACATTACTGAAAAGGGTATCACTTTGGTTACAGTTATGTAAAAGTCTTTTTCAGTGGTACATTTAAGACAATCCCTCCGGCTATTTTTTCTTATTACCTGTGATGATGTAAATCCAGACATATGGAAAGCAGAAAAAACAAGTGGCAACTCAGCTTTCAGCAACATCTCAACATAGTGAGCACTGCAGAAGTAGACTGGATGGATGCCAGATGCTGCTGTGTCCACAGGCAGATGTACCTAACCATTGGAAAAACACACACACACAGAATGGTTCCTTATTAGACAGCAATTGGAGCAGTTTGTTACTATTACTCACAGACTGGCTCAGTTCTTGAAGAATTCAAAAGGAATTATTTGGGTTCAAGAAAAAATCAGAAACGTCCACCATAATACCTGACAAATGACAGCAATATTTTCTAGCTTTTAATTATTATTGATACTAGTTCATGAGCATTCTTTCCTTCATTTGATTTTCAATTTACTTGGCAGTAAAGTAATACTTTCATTTACTGCAGCGGTAGTTAAGAGGTTGCAAATGAATATGCAAAACAACTATGAATCCCTCTATTGCCAGAGGGGAAAAAAAGAAAGTTGCTTTGAATGAGCTTTTTGGCAGGGAAGGGTAAGCACTCCATGCTGTTTTCTACTCCAAATTCAGATAAGCAAAGGCATTAGGACTGTCTTGCATATTATATGCAATTAAGACCTGAAGCCATTATAATGTGTCAAAAATAAATAAATTGAAACAAAGATGCACATATATCAACTCATGACTTAATTTTCTTTTCTGATCCCCTGTGTAGTCTCCTGAAAATCCCAGAGCATGAGTTATCAGACATGGAGAATTAGATGGAGGGAACAGCAGGAATACATCTCTGCTCCTTCCCCCTTTATAGAAAGGAAATTAAAAGGCCCATTTCTATCCCTTCTCAGGGCCAGAGTAAAACTCAGGACCAGGCCATTTAAATGGCCATCAGCAAATTATTACCAATTCCAAGATGCCTGTCCCCGAATTTCTTATAAATTTATACATGATACCACAGTGCCATTTTTACTTGTACACTTTCATATATTTCCATCACTAAGTGACGCGGTCCACATTGCTTAGCGATAACGGATCCCCGCAATCCCCACTGCCATCATTAAGTGTGGGTCCTTAAGCAAGCAAGCAAGCATTTATTTATTTAATTTATTTTTCCATCTATTCACCCATGGAAACTCAAGGTGGCTTACAGAATGTAAAACCATATTTAAAATAACAACAGTAAAAACTAATAAAAAGAATAAAATAAATTATTAAAGTACAATAGAACAAAATCTGGAAAAATAAATAAATTTAAAAGAAATCGCCCCCAACTCTGACAACTGCAGTGATTCACTTAACAACTCTGGCAAGAAAGGTCATAAAATGATGCAAAATTCACTTAACAAATGTCTCACTTAGCAACATAAATCTTGGGCTCAGTTGTGGTCATAAGTTGAGGACCACCTACAGTATCTAGTTTTGGTATAATAAAACAAAAATTAATAATCTAAAGAATGAAAGCAATACACAGAGCAATAGTAATAAAAGAGTGCTGAAGAGCTCTCTCTGCCTGCACACAATTTAACACTGCTAATAAAGTGAATCTTACTTCTCATTTTAAAATCCAATAGCTACACTTGATATTGGTCTATTTTCTCCTCCTGTTAGAAAACTGAACTGATGTCAAATCCACATTTTTTTTTTGGCATGGATAACGTTTTTACGATTGAAATATCCAGTTAGAAAGTCCTTAAGTGAGTGCCCTTTTAAAGAGGCTAAATTAATAAGCATTCACTAAAAATGCTCAAAGCAATTTGTCAAGGTTAAGTTTCTTTTGAAATCTTACAGAATTATGCAGTCGTGGTGCCCAAAGAAAGGCTGAAACAAGAAGATAAGAGAACTGGTGGAGAAATGTTAATGTCTTCTCTCGATTTCCCATCATTATTAGAAACACAGAAGATACAAACCAGTCATAGCATACGTATCCGTCCAGCTGATTATCTGTAAGAATAACTAAGGAATTCCAATCTTTTTGTCTTGTCCATTGTAGACAATTGAGAAACATGACAATAGATTGATTAGAAAAAGAAAAGGCAACGTGATAAAATATAGACTGTTGGCAAAAAGAAAAACAAATGGCTTTTTTTGGAGCTTGAACACCCTGGTTTGAATTTTCCAACAGTTTTATCTCACCCTAAACATATTCTTTGGCCTCCCCTCCACCCATAGATTGGGAGCAGCCAAAATGATTTCCACCCTTCTTTTTTCACTTCCAATTATAGAAACAAAAAACAAGCTTCTTTCAAATTTGAATTGTTTCCCATGGTAAATTTGAAATTGGAAAATTTGGTGTATTCGAAATGCTTTAAGAAATGACATCTTTGGAACCTGAAACACTTTTAAGTTTTGTTCTTTCAAAAGAAACACAATGGAATATCAAAGCTGTTTTGTCCCAAACACAAAAGAAAACACTTTTTCGTCTGCCTCTATAATGATGAACTTGTTCGCAGAACTCAGATCAAATTAGGATCACCTACATCTTATAAGTATGTGGCATCCCATTCTTTCCAATAATGAATCCAAATCTGAAGAACAGGTAGATATCTATATTTACAAAGGAATGGGTGAAAAAAATGTAATTCTCAGAAAGAAATATAATTCCTTCCAACATGAATATATTTCATAAAAACTAGGTCTGTTTTTCCATAGGGAAAATCTATGTGATTTCTAAAGGCTGAAAATGACTTGATGGCATATAATCATCTGGTCAATCAAATCAATTAATTATAAACAACTATCTTAAAATTAAAAAAAACAAAAACAAATGAATAATGATTTAGACAATTATACTGACAAAATGGAGGCATGATGGCTCAGCGGTTAAAGATGCTGAGCTTGTCAGCTGGAAAGCCAACAGTCTGGGTTTGAGACCCAAGAGTTGCACAATGGGGTGAGTTCCCATTCTTTGCTCGAGCTAATGTCCATCTAGAAGTTTGAAAGCATGCAAATGCGAATAGATCAATAGGTACCACTTTGATGGGAAGGTAACAGTTTTCCTTCCACCTTTAGCATATAGCCATGCTGGCCACATGACTAGGGAAAATGACTTCGGACAATGAAGTGGAGATAAACACTGCAATCTAGAGTAGGTCACAACTGGACAGGGAAACCTTTACTTTACTGACAAAACACTTGGTGAATTCTATCTTTTAACAGCAAAAGGATACGTAATGATTTCTTTAAAGGTACTTTCTGTTGTTTCAAATATTTCTCAGAGTAGATTAGCACTTGATATAGATCATTTTCTGCATTCTCCTTCAACAGATTCAAATGTTTACCATAGCTTTAAAAGAAATAAATTTTTAAGCAGAAACAAAATACTTTAAAATTATTTTTTAAACAGAACAAGTATATAATATTAATGTTAACATTTGCTGACCACAGCTAAATGTTTTAAGAAAAGAAACAATCTGTATTATGCTTATAGAACAGCCTTGACAAGATCTCTTGGATTTATACTACCAACCCAGAGGTGGTATTCAGCAGGTTCTGACCAGTTCTAGAAAACCGGTAGCAGAAATTTTGAGTAGTTCGGAGAACCGGTAGTGGAAATTTTGAGTAGTTTGGAGTACCACCTCTGACTGGCCTCACCCCCATCTATTCTTACCTCCTCCCGAGTCCCAGCAGATTGGCTGGGTCTTCTTTGGTTGCCCTGCACAGGAGAATGGAGCTGGAAAGCAGGTTAGTGGGGTGGGGAGGGGATTTTGCAGTAACCTTCCCCTGCCATGCCCACCAAGCCATGCCCAAAGAACCAGTATTAAAAAATTTTGAATCCCACCACTGTACCAACCATTCTAACACATTGCTAAACGGAGGAAAGCCTAGCCCATGATTTCTTCTGGAGGGACCAACTGTCCCAGTAAACAAGTCCATTAGGCTATTTGAAGTGTTTGCCCAAAGAGATTGTAAGATGAACTGACATCTAAGTGCCTGATCTTCATTTTTAACCCCTCCTCCTTTCCCATATAATTTTTCTTGTGAGACTTCTAAGAATGCCTAAGCTATTTGGGGAATTATTTTAGATAAAGAATATGGTTAAAAGGCTTTAAATAAAGAGTGAGTATAAAAAAGTAATCAGGGGTGGGATTCAAAAATCCCAGCAACCGGTTCGCTGCCTGGTTGCTGAGTGGGAGTGGCCATGGTGGGCATAGCCAGTCGTGGGTTTCAAATTTTTTTACTACCAGTTCTGTTGGCGTGGCGGGGAAAGGTATTGTAAAATCTCCAGTCAGAGGTGGTATTTGCTGGTTCTCTGAACTACTCAACTTTTCCACTACCAGTTCCCTAGAACTGGTCAGAACCTGCTGAATACCACCTCTGGGTGCAGCCTCCCAGAACTTCCCATTTCCGGCTTTCGGTGGGCCTCCAGATCCCGGGGAGGCCATTTTCACCCTCCCGAGGGTCCAGAGGCCTCCCCTGGGCCTCTGGGATTATGAAAACAGCCTCCGCTGGCCCCTGGAGGTCCACTGGAAGCCGGAAATAGGCCTGTTTTGCCACTTCTGTTTTTTTATCCTCCCAAGGGTCTAGAGGCTTCCCCTGGGCCTCTGGGAGGGCAAAAACAGCCTCCCCCAACCTCTGGAGGCCCTCCAGAAGCCAGAAACAGGCCCGTTTCTGGACTTCCAGGAGGCCCGTTTTTCCCAGAGCCTCCATGCAGACCTGCACTTACCTCCATCGAAAATGGGCTCCGTGGAGACTCCTGGGAGGGGAGGGGGGGGGGGGGAGGGGCCAGCCAGTCATTTGAAATACTGGTTTGGCAAACCAGCTGTAACTTTAAAATCTGGTTTGCCCAAACCAGTCCGAACCAGTAGAATCCCATCCCTGAAGTAATCCTGCTGCATAACCTTCTAATCTAATCTAATCATAATCTAAAAGACTGGACTCGGAGAACTGCTTTAGCTAAATTGTGTGAATTTATTTTTCTTAACACAAAAATTATGGTCTCTATGATTATTGCCATATTCATAAATTTAAAAATTAGCTTTGTAGCTTTGGAGAAGGTTCTTACATTTTTGTGCAATTATTTCCTATTGTTCTACCTTACCCCCTGAGAAATAATATGATTTTTATTGTTCATTATTTTCATAACATTTAGTGCACTCTCATAGCCTTTAATAATAGTATTAATGCTTTAAAAAATATTTTTCAATATTGTCATTTCATGATTTTTTAAAATTGTATATCCATAGAGTCATGTTTTGTGACATGGGCAGTCATATAAATATGATATATAAATAAGTGAATGAACAAATAAATGAAATTGCTGTCATTGCCACATTTCTTTATGACAAGATTAAAGCAACGGGGGAAGCAAAGCTGGACTGAAGATGGCTCTGCAAGAGTGGAACTGATTATGACAGAACATACAGCTGGACAATGGATCAGCTCCTTAGAAATCCTTTCCAGAGCAAGGAGAGGACAAGGATTGCCCACAAATGCTTCATACAGTGCCTTTGCACAATGAAATAATAATAAATGGTCTCCAGTGGGCTTTAAAACTGTGGGTTTCAAGGGAAAGCCATTAATGTCTCTAGGTATCCTGCTTTCTCCTAGAGCACACTGATGTGGCTACTGGGGATAAATAGTTTGTAAATTCCTTCTACACATGTTCAGATTAATTCCAAGAAATCACTATTATAATAGTTGCATCAGCAGATACTTGGGAGAAAACAGAACATTCCTAGACCATTAAGACATCCCATTTCTGGAACAGAAGTTTTCAAAACTTGTCTTGCTGTGCTTGTTCAATTGGCAACTTGTGGTAGCCCTCGTTCAAAGGACTTGGAAGACTGTATTTGGACTAGGACGTGGAGTGTTAGTTGGTTTGGGGACAAGGTATTGGAAAAGATGAGAGACAGGAGGCAGAGGTGGAGGCTGGTTGGTTGAAGGTTGCATAATAATATTTTTCCATGGTGAGAACAGGGACAATGAGGTGGGTGGTTGTGTCTGTGAGAGAAGGGAGGGGTAGTAAGATTGGCCTGGCACCAAGGTGCTAACAGTTGGTCAGAGGCTTAAAGAAATTTTAGATAAGGAATGTTTTATCAATTTTGGGTCTCAATTTGGTAGAACTACTAAGTATGAACAACCTTGTACTTTGTAAAAAGTTATACACAAACATTATATTATTAATATAACAATGTACAGTACATGGAATCTCCAAATACACTACATTAGATTATAATATTACAATGTATTAACTCCATCTTGATTGCATTAGTACCCCTACCTAATTTACTTGGCCATTTCCCCATAGCAGCAACTTGTGTATATATTGCATTGTAATAACATACGATATAATAAATACAACATAGTACAATACAATGTATATAGTGTCTCCCAACTCCATCTTAATCATTTACCCCTAAATAATTTAAGCAACCTTAACAGCAACTTTGTATGGGAAGTTAGGAGAGAATGATTGGCCCAAAGTTAACCCATTGAGCTTCTGTGGCTTAAGGTTGCCTCCCTACTCAAGGCAAACACCTTAACCACTATACCATACTGGTTCTTTCATTTACTTTTACTTTTCCTCCTCCTTTTAACTTATGTTTTAATTTAAAAAATAAGGAAAAGGTACATGTTTTATTCTGGTTCCTACTTGCAAGAAAAAAATATTTTGGCTAGGGCTGTGCAAAGCATCCCAAAGGGGAAAATCATCTTAAGATACATAGGCACAAATCACAAATCCTTCCTTAAGAGTATTCTTGTTCTATTACCTGGAATTCTTGCAGAGCTGCTTCAACAGCTGCCTGAATCTATATATGTATGCACAGTTGCCTTGCAGGCAGACCCCGTAGAAAGGCTTTTCATATCCAGAAACTCAGGTACATTTTCCAAAGGATATAGCTACTCTCATGCTCCAGCGAGAGTTCTTTGTTCCATTGTGCTTTGCTCGGTGTCCCTACTGAATGCTTTATCAGCCCCAATAATGGTACCAAAGACGGTCAATATTCAATGTTTATTTGCAGATCCTCCCTGGAAAATACTGGACTATTATTTTACGATGTTCAGTGATATAATCACTTATATTAATTAATCAAAACACAACATACTACTAACATTTGATTAAAAAGTTGTTTTAGTCATTCAGCTTGCTTGTCTCAAAGGACTTGGAGGACTGTATTTATTATACCACGCTGAGCGCAATGTTCATTCACGGAACACAATTTGCAGATTTCTTGGAGGTGCAAGGCTCTGCCCAAATGTTATAAATATCTTTAAAATAATGCCTTTTCACATCAACTCATGGAATAATGAGAAAAATGAGGCTTATTATAAATATCCATATCAAATATTCCAGTGAAAATTACCTGATTGTCATTTTAATTCCAACTTGCTGAATTGCTGTAAGGTTTTTAATCTCCATATTTACATCAGCTGAAAACAAAGAGGGGGAAAAACATACAAAGGCTATATAAAAATTATCATAATCATTTTAGCTAACATATAAGTACACTTACCAATGTTCAGCTAAGATATATTTAAAGAGAGGGAAGAAAGCAAGGAAGCAATATATTTTTATATATTATGCATGAAGAGAAATTTAATTTTTATTATCACAGTAAAATACACATTTAACTACCTTTGGCCTTACTTTTAACAACTGTACTCGGTACAACTTCCAATTTTAAGTTAGATATAAAGGACTATTAAATCACAGTTTACTTCTCCCAGAGTAACTATATAAAACAGTATGAGCAAAGCTACTCGTGGAAGAAATGGATGTGCAAAACAATGTTTTGATTATTATTCCAGTCATGTATTCTGAGCAAATATCTGTATGCTGTATATGCTGTTAATAATTGTGTTGCATTTTGTATGCGGTTTGCATTCTGTAAAGTTTGTAATTTAAATCATCAAAACAATCTGAAGGAGAACTTTCACAATTAAATATATATAATAGGATCTTATGACTGAATCCATGCTCCAGCATGGTCATACTTAAATACAATTCTTAATAGCCTCAAAGCATGTCCCTTTTAATTGGCCCTGTTAATCTTACTGTTTCTTTATCCTTTTGCAAAACAATAGAAATTAGGCCCTTATACAAGGAAAAAGCCCTCCTACAACCAATCAAAACTTTATTATGGTCAGAACACCAGCATAACCTCCTACAACTGTTTTGCAGTTATGATGCATAGAAAACATACTTTGTTTATTTGTGCTATGTTACTTGATTTAAAAAAAATGATGTGAGATTAGTTTCATTAAAAGTCTCAAATTACTGTAGGTTTCAAGATTCATAAAGAAGACCATTTTTCTTGAACAAAGGTTGGAGTACCTGTGAATTGTCAGAATAAAAAGTGAAAAAATAAAGCAGAATAAATAGTGTGCCTTACAGTAGCAGCTCCCAAGCTGTCTAATTCAAGAAAAGGATTTAAAGAAGTCAATGAACCTAGTTTAAGATGAAATAAAATAATGCAAAACTGATATTAGTAAATTTTAAAAGAAAAAAGTGATAACTGCCAGGATTTCACATATATTCTTAAGAACTCGTGCACAAACATTTTAATAATCATTGTGCCTTTACAAACAACCTCTAATCCTCCTTAATTCTGAAATCCTGAGCACGGTAAGAAGGCATTCTACCTGACGGACATGCATTGTAACATTTAGCTTCATTTTCTTTTTACAGTCAGAATTGACTTCTGCCCTTATGCTATATAAATAGTAATCTGATAAATATTTGCTGTAGTCAGAAGTGTATACCAGGTGATGTTGATACCAATACATTATTATTAATTCCTTGACTTGATTTACCCAAAGACATTTCTTTGGATATAGCAGGTCTCCAAACTTGGCAACTTTTAAGACTTGTGTACTTAAAGCTGCCAAGTCTGGGGACTCCTGGGATATAGGAAGGATCTTCTTCTGAGTAAGGGAGCAGGGAAGGCTACTTGTCCTACACTAAAGCAGTTTATTACATTTGATGAAATACTTTTGAACTAGACCTTGGCAGAATGGAGCTGAATGTCTTGAAACTATGTTATTTATTAAACCACTCTTCAACCTTGGATATCACAGCAATATCTAAGAAACAAATCCAAAGTTCACTGGAATACAGTCCAATAAAATGAAACCATGAAATATTTTTTTCTATTTTCTGCCTCAGGCAGAGACTGGTGTACCTTCAAAAAGGGAAGAATGAAATATCCTTTCAAAACCTAGAAAACTTCAAAACTCCCTACACTGTTGAAGAACAATTTCTCTCAGGCTCCAATTGGCTTCTTTGAAACAGAGGACAAATGACTTATTCCTTACAATCAATCATATGATTACCATGGAGAATTTACCAACAAGAATATTCCTCATATTCTTTTGCAAGCTTGATAGTAGTAAGCAAAAAATATAATTGAATTATTTCTTCTTCACATGATTTAAAGGAAGCCAACCTTCTCTCATTTTTGTCTGCTCTGTCCATTTCCTACTAAAGGGTATTTATGCTGGAATACCAGGAACTTCTCTCAATGGTAAGGAAGTTCTACATCAAGGGTATCCTACAATGGCACCTTAAGACTTGTGGACTTAACTCCCAGAATTCCACAGCCAGCCATGCTGCATTCTGGAAGTTGAAGTCCACAAATTTTAAGTTCCAAAGGTTGGACACTCATGCTCTACATTTTGATGTAAGAGAAGGAAGTTTTCATATGCTAAGAAAGTCCATTTCACAGTGTTAGATACATAGTGCAACTATGATCTTCCTGACAAAGTTCAGCTAGAGATGGGTAGAGTGAAGTTTAATACACTTTTTATAGCAAAACACCCCAACTGGAATTTCCCTGACTATCATAAGCTATAAAGACATTTAAGTCTGTAGGTTGTACACATTTCCAAAGTCTGTAACTTAGAGAGCAGAGAGAATGGCCTTGAAGGACAGAAGCAAGAGTTGTACTATGGCAAGACTCAGATAAGTGGAACTTGAGCCTAGACCAAGTAAATAATTTGAGAAAACAACTCAGACAAGTGCTCCCCTACTTCAAATTAAGATAAAGTGTGGGAGTGGGGAAGCACATTCACTTGCAAGATGTTGTTACTATAGCTATTACAATAAATGTAATCCTGATCTATATGGTACCAATTTCTTACAGTGATCTACCTTGTAGGACTGACAGTAGAGCAGAAGGATATTCACATAGAATTCAACAGAGCTATTGCTCTGGGATAGAAGCTGTTTTTCAGCTTGTTTGTCCTTGTTTTTATTATTCTGTACTGGCTGCCAGATGGTAATAGTTCAAAAAAGGGGTGCCCAAGATGAGATGGATCTTTGAGAATGTTTTGAACTTTCTTAAGGCAGTGGGAGCTATAAAGCTCTTCCAAAGAGGGAAGAGAGCAACCAATGATCTTCTGGGCAATGATGTTAACTCTCTGGAGTGCTTTCCTATCTACCACTGTGCAATTGGCAAACCATACAGAGGTGTAGTAAGTTAAGATACACTCTATGGTGCAGCGGTAGAAGGTCACCAGCAGTTTTTCATTCAGTTGTTGTTTTCTGAGAAGTCTCAGGTAGTATAATCTCTGCTGGGCCCTTTTGACCAGTGCTGCAATGTGAGCACCCCAGGTCAGTTCTTCTTTTATGGTAACACCCAGAAACTTAAAACTGGCCACTTGCTCCACTTGGTCTCCATTGATAAGCAAGGGTTGGATGTCTGATCTGTTCTTTCTATAGTCCACTATAAGCTCCTTGGTCTTATTGGTGTTGAGGACCAAGTTATTGTCTCCACATCACAAAAACAACCGATCCACCTCATCTCAGTAGGCAGACTCATCCCCCCGCCCCTCTGGAGATGAATCCCACCACTGTTGTATCACCTGCAAAATTGGTAATAGTATTACTAGCGTGAGTGAGAATGCAGTCATGCACATAAATAGTATATAGAGTAAGGGACTCAACACGCAACCCTGTGGTGTACCAGTCTTAAGAATAAGGGCTGAAGAGGTATGATTACCTAATCTGACCCTTTGTGAGCGGCCAGACAGGAAAACCATAATCCAAAGGCAGATTGAATAAGAAAGTCCAAGATTCAGAAGTTTAGACACTAGTCTATCTGGGAGAATTCTGTTAAATGCAGAACTAAAATCTACAAAAAAGCATCCTCAGATAGCTCCCCCCTCCCCCCCGTTGTTCTAGATGAGTCAGAGCAGCATGAATGGCTATAGCATCCTCTGTATATCTATTTCTTCTGTATGCAAACTGGTGTTTATCAAATGTATGTGGAAGACCAGAAATGATGTGCTGGAAGACCAATTTCTCAAAGCACTTCATGATGATAGGAGTGAGTGCCACTGGTCTGTAATCGTTGAGGTTATTGATAGGGAATTTCTTTGGCAGCGGTACAATGGTGGAAGTCTTCAAACAAGATGGAATAGTGGACTGGGATAAAGACCGATTGAAGATCCTCGTAAAGACTCTAGCCAACTGATCAGCAGAGTCTTTAAGCACTCAGCAAGATATAGTTTATACAGTTTCCATAGCTCATATCTTGGAGGAAATGATGTCATATTTTATACATAGTGTTACAAATACATTCTTAAAATCTGATGAGCAAACTGTACAAAATGGATTGTGTCAAATCAACACAGATCAACAAACTTAGTTTTCCAGTACTTGTTTGAGTTCATAGTGCAAGAACTTTTACAATCTTTTAAATCCCTATCCATGACTACAAGAGTAAGAAATGTAGAAAGATTCACCATAGTATATTCAGATTTCAACCCCAATCAACAAGGACCTCATGATAGATCACATAATGTGAAATAATTAAAATTAAACATAATTTTTAAAATCACATATGATCAGTATAAAGGATTTGCTGTAGAATCATATCTGAAGAATTAAACATTACAAACTCTAACAATGACTGGGAAGTCTCAAAAAGGAAACAAAAGAAGTCCCTGCAGTTTCCTTGGCAATATTTTTGGAAATGGTTTGCCATTTTCTCCTTTCTAGGACTAAGAAAGAATGACTGGGTCACCAAGCTGGGTTTGTGCCTCAGGTGGGACTAGAACAAAGTCTTTTGGTTTCTAGCCGATGTTAAATCTGCTTACCAAATAAAATGCTGCTCTGTAATTGGTATATCTATATTTTGATGATATTTACAGATGAACACTATTTTGGGCAAAGCTGAAGGCATTTCACAACTTTAAAAAATTACTGTAGGTTATGCTTGATGGTTTAGATGTGATACTACCTTAAAATGGAAAATAATATGTATGATTTACTCTAGATATAAATAAGACATATTCAGCTTGAATACTAACATAGCATTAAGTTAGCCAGCATTTAAAAACCTCTCTTCAAACTGATATAAATAAGTCTTTGGCAAGACTGTTTCAAGGACGGGGGTGGGTGGGGGGAATTAACACCAAAAGTGCAGATCTTTTCTTTAGAGAATGTAGTTAATCCCAACCAATCAAGTCATAACCATACAAATGAAAATACCCGTAGAAGTCAACAAAAGGAAAAAAAATATTCTGAAAAACTAATTTCCAAAGGGCAAAAAGCATTATATTTTATAAGTATGTGAATATTGCTGAGTCTTGTGATAAAATGAAATGATAAACAAGGAGTTTGTCTGCTTACAAGCAACAGCAGTTTCATTGCTGTTTCATTCACTGACTTGTGCCTCAGTTTTCTCAGGAAAAAAAGAGGCCATTACTTTAATGGTTCCCCAAAGCCTTGGCCTAGGAAGGAGGCGGCCATGTATACCTTTCTTCCACAAGACTGGGGCACTTTAAAAATGCTTTCACCAATCACCACCAGTTGCAGAGTTGCATTCTATATTAGCTGAAATTTGAGTGATATAATACAATTCTTCAATTTTGAGGTAATAAAACCACGAATAACTTTTGCCAGGGATATCTCGCAGCACTAAAACATTCCCAGCCTTCTCATATGCCAACCAAGGAGCACCATTAATAAATGATAGGCAAACAAGATATTCTGATATTCATTGTTTGGAAGATTTATTTCCTAATTTCTTATTTTGTTGATGCTCATTCAGTCACTTCTAATTTTTTGTGACTTCATACACATACTCTAACCAGAGCGGTTTTTAACTGATTCTTCACATTCTTATGAGCTGATACTTATATCATACAAATCTTCTACCTAAATGTAGCTTTGCTTGAAAAGAACACAATTTAATTTCAGTGCTCTCTATCCAATGATGTCAATATGCTGAATCCTCTTTTATCTTTTGGTAGATATCTGCTACTCAATTTCCATGCCAAACTCTATTTCCTGCATTGTTCTGTAGACTGAGACCAAATGTTCCTGTTATTCCAGTTGCTATTTTCCTTTCAGAGTTAACAGTATTATAATTAGAAGGACATCTTTGTGTGTTACTACAAGTTGCCATAGAGCTGTTCAACTTCTGTTTCCTCTGTTTCAATGGTTAGAATGCAATTAATTGCCTTGAACTCAAACTAGATTCATTCTGGGGGCTGAATCTGAGCACTTTTTGGTTAATAAGGATGGCTATCCCACTTCTTCTGTGATTTTTGTGATATGATAGATATGATTCTACAGCAAGTCCTTTATACTGATCATATGTGATTTTAAAATTTATGTTACATTTTAAGTATTTTAGCTTATGTGATCTATCCTGAGGTCCTTGTTTATTGGTATTGAAATCTGAATATACTATGGTGAATCTTTCTACATTTCTTACTCTTGTAGTCATAGATAGGGATTTAAAAAAATTAAAAGTTCTTGTATGATGAACTCAAATAAGTACAGGACAACTAAATTTGTTTATTTGATTTCACATGATCTATTTGGTACAGTTTGCTCATCAGATTGTAAGAATGTATTTGCAAAACTATATATAAAAATATAGTGTCATTTTCTTCAAGATATGAGCTGTGTACATCATATTTGAACACCCTCCTGCAGTACTGTCAGCCCTACAAGATATATCAGAGTAAGAAACTAATGCAAGAGAACACTGCTATATTGCCTATTTCAATCCATTTCAGTCTTGATACTTTTGCTGTGATGGTAACAAGTTCACCTTGGTTTACAGTTCTGACATTCCATGAATCAATGCTCTTACCTCTGCAACCTCAAACTTTTTTCTCTCTCTCTCTCTTGGAATGTCAAGAGCTGGACATTCTTTTGGATTTAACCCAGCCATATCATAAACACTAGTGCTGCTCATATATACAGGCACTTCTTCAATTGCTTGTTGGAGACCTTTCAACCTTGGGGGAAGTCATGTTGGCCTTGACTTAATTTAGAGTGCCCACTTGGCCCTTTTATCGAATAGCAGAATGTGTTGCCATTTCCCTCTTAGCTTTTCTATAATATATTCATCATAGATTTCTTCAGGGAATGTATACGGTCAACACTATAGCTCATGGTGTCACTGCAGCGCACAAGCCTTTTCACCATTGCAACGAAATGATCCATGAAGAAAACTACTTATTAAATATCCTTTGATAAGGAATGAGAAAATGTGCCATCTCAAATAAATTGGTTAATTAAGTGTGAAACTGGTGTTCAAACCATATATTTAAAATAGAAATAGAGACTATAACATTTAACGTTATCTCAGAGTTATAAAAGTAAAATTCCACAATACAGAATATTAGCACATCACTTCTAATATGCACAAACAACAATAAGTAATAATAAAAATACAGTGGAGATCTCAGTATTAAGTAACAAAATAGAGGGCATTATTATGTAACAAATTATTTTACACATGTTTATCAATACTATATCCAATTTTAGAAGTAAAATTTAAGCAACATTATTTTTATAAACATTAACATTTTAGGAAACATAGTTAATATTGACATAACTTTTTTAATTTTTTTCTTTATTGTTAAAGGCTTAAGTTATCTAATTCAACCTAGTTTCAATACAATTTCTTGCTTAATCATGGCAATTGGGTCTGGAATATCCATCACTGAGTGATGTGGCATCACTTAGCAATAGTAATCACTTACCAGTGCTAAGCAGGAATCAAGGGTTCTTAAGTGAAGACATCCTGTGACTGGAACTTGCAGCTTTCTGCGGCTTTCAACAAGCAAAGTCAATGGAGAAGGTGGTAGAAAAATCATAAGTCCTGGAGGGCTTGCAAGCAAGCTAGTGGGCAGGTGAATACTATGAAGTCCAGATGGGTGGGTGGGGCACTGCAGCACCATATGAATATGGGCAGGTAGAGTCCAGTGGCACCAGTATAAGTGAACAGAAGATGAGATGCTACAGCACTACTTGAGTAGTAGCAAGTAGCGAAGGGGTGCTGTTGCACTACACAAGTAGAAAGGTGTGTGCTATAGAATATATGTGAGGTGTTGCAACCAAGTATATACTACTGAGTGCAAGATCCCGGAGTTCTCCAGAGCAGGAAGAGAAGAAGCAGTGTGAGTAACTTACAGGACCAACTTGCAACCTTCCCCATTGACTTTGCTTTTGGAAGCTGGCAGGGAAGACTGTAAATGGTGATCCAGTTGACTATGGGGACATTGTAAGTATTCTAAGTTGACAACCACTCAAATCACAATCATATGAAGGTGGGGCTGCTGTGACAGCCATCAGTTAGAAGTGCCATTTATTCAGCACCATTGCAACTTAGAACTATCAGTGAATGAATGGTTCTTAACCAAAGGGTACCTATAATCTTTAGTCAGTACTACATAAAAACCACTGTACTCAATAATGTATTAATAATAATACAATCTCTTTGTGTATGCGATGTTTGTGTGTTGATATGTGTTTGTGTGTGTGTGTGTATGTATGTATGTATGTATGTATGCATCTCTGTGTGTGTCTATAAAAATCAGCCAATGAGGAAGGTATGCTCCAGTTTACTTCTTCCTGCCACTCTAGTAAGACATGTAAACCTAATAAGCATTTTTGAAGTAACAGAGTTCCACACCTGGTTTCCCCCCCGCCCCCCCAAAAAATATTTTAGTTTAAAACTGGCAGATATAAATTAGCTTCACTAATTTCCCCATATACTAAGGTAGAAGCCAGTTGGATGCCACTGAGGGAATAGAAATAGAAAAAGGCAAAATTTCCTCCCATATATACATAATGCAACTTTCATTATTTGAAGCTAGGAGACATGCTCAAAATCATACGCAGCTCAATATTTTATTTGGGCAGAATATAAAGGTAAGTCATCCAAGTCATTTATACACTTTCCCATGGTAACAAGCTGTATTCTCACTCAGTTGGATACAAGAGTACTCCTCCAGATCAATACTGGCAGGCAATCCTGAGTTAACTCTTTTTTATTACCATTAAAAACTACATTTATATAAATATCAATATATGAGCTTTCCTTCACATTTAAAACTCTCACCAAAATTAATGTGATTTTTCCTGATTTGCACATTTTAATGGATTCAAATCCCGAGAGATTTCAGAACAGCTGGATGAACAGTGTTATTTTAATTTTAACCACACAAGGGTTTAGAAAGCCACTGTAATTTAGGGTAATCAATTTCTCATTTCCAGAAACATGATAACATAGAATATCAATGCACTGTCCTGAAACCCACTTCCATACCAGATTGATTCTATTCCCCAGAATGCTAAACTCAAGTCTTCTCATGCTCCTTGCATTTTGATACTTAGCCAAGGTGTTTTATGTTGCTTGGATATGAGAGATGGCTGTACTAGGCAATCTGCTGACATTGCAAATCTCAAATCTATCAGATTTCTTTAAAAATAGTAAGTCATTCTAAGATTTTTTTTTTCATTCCGTTATTCTATCTGGGTTTCTTGTATCTGTTATTTCTTGTATCTGCAATAAACAATTCAGTATTTCTATACTTTAATAGGGAAGAGTAGACAGACATATTGCAAGTATCTAATTAATAACTGTTTAATAAATTTAGTTGAAATGTATTGTTTTATGGTAATCTAGAAACTGAACTTTTGGCTCAGGTGATATTAGTCATATAAAATTAACATTCAAAACAATAATCATTCTGTTAATATATATTTATATATTATGTTTGTATGCTATATTTTTGGTTTTGGGGCCAAGAATTAAAAGCAGCCAAAGCAATATAGACACTAAATAAATCAATCACATTAACCTAAGCCAGAAATGCTCTCTCCACAGCTCCATTTAGCTTCAAGAGAGAAGCTTGAACAGGAAAATGTCTTTCTTTTAGTTCACTAATGCAGGCAAAATAATAATATTGGAAAATTACCTTCATATACCTTGCTGCTGAAATAATGTTCTGATGGTATTTCAAAGAGGTGCAACACAGTTTTTTCAATTAATTCTGCCAAATCTGCAGTAAGACAAAATGATTAAAGCAAGAGTACCATAAAATAAAAAACAGAACCAAAGCAACAACTAAATTAAAGCATATAGGTAAGTAAAGCAATTTGAACTGCATGTTTATTCATACTTGCAGAGCAAAAACCATTCAAAACTTACATCTAGTTTTGTATTCATAATATTCCCAATTTAAATTAAAATGTTAATGGCTTCACTGACAATCTATTCAGTGTAAACTGAAAGCGAAACATTTGTTATGCTTAGATTCTCCAAGGATTGCTTCAGACAGTTTTAGCATAAGGAAAATTAGCTGTAATTACATTCACTGTCTGTTTGTCTACTGAGGACAAAAGTTTAGCTTTCATTTTGATATAAAGGTCAGCATATTTCAGAGTTTGTGATAAACAGCTCTAGGTCAGCCATCCACATCTTTTTCATAAAACGTAACTTTCCAGACAGCAAGATTATCTCAAAGGGCGATAAATTCCATATGAATTTTTGCCTGAAGTAATGTCTCTATGCTAAATGTTATAGGGCAAAAAAAAAAGAGTATGTGCAATGATATTTTCTTTTAGTATAAGCAAGATCCTTTGATTGTCCCATTAATATGGCTTTATTATGAATGGTAGTAACAAAAGTTTGACAATTAGACTGATCATTGCTTATTCTCATATACAATCACCAAATCTAATAGACAACAAGGAATAGATATTCATAAAACGTACTAAAATATTCTATGTTATCATTTTTAAAAAATGTGAATATGGATACTGATAATAGGGCAAGCCAACTTCATTTTTAAAGAAATATATGCTCTTTATTTATAAAAAGATGTGTGATGCGTTTAATGAATCATCAATCTTTATATATTCTACTGTAAATTGAATGTGATATATATATATATATACTAAAGATGTAGATCAGGAGTGTCAAACACATGGCGTCATGGTGGTGTCAGCTGACGTATTGAGACTTTTTCCCCTTCGCTAAACCAGACGTGGGGGTGGCCAGCCTGTGATGCATCCGGGCTGTCGGCTGCAAGTTTGACAGCCCTGATATAGATGCTCCAAAGCATTTGAACAAGGCACTTCGTAATAGGCAGAAATGCTAAGGCCTTTTCTTCAAATCATTAAGGCAGCCGTATCTTTTACAAGGTATTTTGAAAACAACAAAACTGCTTTAATCATTCAAATATAAACACTTGTTTATGTGTTTGAGTTATAAGGCAACTCATCTGATGAGTCTCATTAAAGCCAGGATCTGCCCTAAAGAACGCTTAAACAGGGAAAAACATTACATTTCACTTAGGTGACCAAGTTAAATGTAACCTCAAGAATGTCCTAGATTTTTCTTCTGGTTCTCACATAATCTCATAAAAATAATGGCCAAGAATCTGCAGTTTACAATGGATATCCAGATCAATTCAAACTTTTATTAGGATCTATTGCCAGAAAGTACAGCAATAAAATACAAAGATCTGTAATGATTAATAAAACTTTAATTACATAAAATATTATTGGAGTAAATGTATTACAAATTGCAGTTTACAATGGGTATCCATATGTTAAAAGACATAGATACTCAGAACATGCCCTGAAATGGAAGTCATGATTGTTGCCCATCCAGTTTTTGTACTTGAAAAGAAGGAAGCAAATAAGCATTTTCTGCAAATGCAGCAAAACAGGGTTTGGGAGATGGGAACATATCCAATCTATCAAAAGATGGAAAGTAATCAAAATGTCCAAGTTCTGCAGTAGATCATGCTTCTAGTGTTTTTCAAAAAAAGAACTTCAGGCTGAGGAAATTAGCTTTAAAGATTGTATTCGGTATGAGGTTACAAGGCAAACTTCCAGCAGCTCTTTTTACTGTTTACTAATGGTTCAATATTGAAATATAACAATTTCTAGCTTTTGCTAATCTATTATTTCTATTTCTATATTTATTCTCACTGAATAATAGGAAAGCCAATCTAAGAATCAGATGGAGAAATAAATCAAATAAGTTAGTCTCACCTGATGTTCTAATGAAATGTTCTGTGACAACTTTATTGGGATATCGTATTTGAATGCTGTTTGTCGATGTTATTCATATTTCTCAATAATAAATCTGGGCGTTCACTTTTTTTGGGGGGGGGGGTTATTGCTTCACATAACTGAGGACACATTAATGTTAAATTTATATTTAACAAAGAAATAAAGAGAGATTAGTATAGATCTATTTTCAGCTATTTAGCTCTCATCAGCTAGCCTCCTGGGATTTGAACCAGGATTCCTTACATATTAGATAGATATATTAGCCTCTAAGTCATGGGCTTTTGTCAGTTATACCAGGGAAGAGATTAAGTGTTTTTTATCAGGGCAATCTGGTCTACCCAGATATGGGATGGAGCATATGGCCCTTGTCCTAAGTTATGCCTACATTTCCAGGAGATGGATAAGTTACAGGATGGTTAGTACAATCCTGAAATTCAACAGAATTTCTGCTTAAAAGTGTGAAAAATGGGAAACCAGTTTGTATTAATCTTTTAAAAAGTATTCTTTAAATAATAATCATGTAAGTGGTTCTGGGAATGAATCATCAATCAATTTCGCCCCCCCCCCCGTCCCGTCCCGTGAACTCCCAGATATATTATTGAGAAATATGAATAACAATGACAAACAGCATTTGAATACAATAACTCAATAAAGTTGTCACAGAACATTTCATTTTAGAAGCTAAACAATTTTCCTCAAGTTCACAATGTTGCTATATGTAATATAATTTTCCTTCGTGCAATTTGGTCTCATGGGGGTTTGCAATTTAAAAAAAAAAAAATGAAAAGAAGGCCTACATGAAGGAGTTCCTGAAAAACAAAATGCTTGCCTTGTCCAACATATCCTTATCAAAGCTGGAACACACAATGCCTAAACAGACAATACTTCTGGTTTGGGTAGGTGCATCTGCTTCAGGAATGAGAACTTTGTTGCCACAACAGGGCTTTTTTTCCCTCTCTCGCGAGGCAAATCTAAGTTACCCTGCACTGGTCTAATATCTATATAAAAGTGTAATCATTTGGAAAATGCTAGTCCTTTTTTAAGCATTGAATGTATGTACAGAATAAAAAGTTACCCAGAAATACTTAGTGGATTCAAACTTTCTTTAAAGATGAAAATGCACACAACTTTTTTTTTCAGAATTAGAACTTCCTTTCCAATGTTGTTTAAAGACTGGAGGGCTTTGTGGCAGTGGTGAAATTCAGCCACCTCCCTACCCCTTAGGAGAGGTGGTAGAGACGATTTGAATCAATCGGCCCCACCCATGCCTGCCTGCCTTCTTCCTTTTAGAGACTGAGTCCAACCCCCCCAAGCCCGCCCACCTTCTTTCTTTTAGAGACTGAGTCCCACCAAGCCACGCCCACCAAGCCATGCCTACAGAGCTGGTAGGGAAAATTTTTGAATTTCACCATTGCTTTGCGGGGGTCTCAATCTGAAGATCATGAGGATGAACACCCACATAATCCCTGTCAATTACCTCATAATTCAAATATGACTCTTTCCAAGATTCTCTTGGCCTTCCTTAAAGGTTCTCAAAACCTAGCTCTGCCAATTGGCTTAAGGCCCCCAAAGAAAGTCCCATTTTCACCCCACTGTGCATTGGTTCTTAATTAACCAATTTTTGTTAATTTTTAATGCTTTAACATTTTAATGTTTTATATTCTTGTTTTAGGATGTTGTAAGCCACCCAAAGCCACTTGACAGTGAAGTGGTGGCATATTAATTTAATAAACAAATAAAATAAATCCTATAGCTGTTTTAAGAAATTCCTTAGAAATACTATGTGCATGCCCATTGCTGGCTCTTAATCACATTTTGCCCTTCAAATTTGGATTTCTGCATGGTCCTCACATGCATTTATTTCTCAACTAGTATTTCTTTGTCATTTCTTTTAGTTGCTGCTGCGAGCAAAGAAATATATCAGCCTTCACATTTTGATGTAAACAAGAGTAAATATTCTTAAACTGTTTTTGTTTGTCATCCCAGAAAAGTCATTTAGATAACTGATATCACGTATTTTAAACCCAATTCAGTTGATTTCCTTTCAGTTAATTAATTTTAAAAACCAAGAGTTGCGGTTTTCTTTTTTTTTTAAATTAAGTAAATGTTTTCCCTGAAAGGGCTTACATGTTTTTATATTCGTCAGGCTACACTTGATTGACATTATTCAAGGCAAAGTGTAGGCTGGTGCTATACTATGAACACACAAATTAGCGGTGCACACTGTGCTCTAACATATTTTGAAAGCTTGCCTAAATACACTTTTAGAACTGCTAGACAAACAAGAGGATTAAAAATAGAAATGTGCTATAATGCAAGCCTTACATTAAGGATATTTTTCTTATACAATCAGAACTTGCACATGGAAGGGATATTGTTCAACAGGCTAATGGGTGCGAGGAAAAGACAGGAAAACACAGCAGAGTGTGAGAGAAGGAAGAGGAAGAAAAGGAAACAGCTGGGAGTGAAAGAAGGCAGTAGTAGGCTGAAGATCAGGTGTGAAGTCCAGCCTATGGCAAAACTGAGAGGTGACAGATATGTCAGAGAAAGGGAGTGTGTATGTGCAAAGTTGCCTTAGAGGGCCTTTCAAGTCCCAAGTTTTGCACTTTGGTTTTATCAATTCTCCCCCTGTAGGTTTACAAGCTTGTATGCTTATAATTTTGGTGTAGTGATTAAGATACTGGCTTAGAAACCAGGAGACTGTGAATTCTAGTCCCATCTTAGCATGAAAGTTAGCTGGGTGACTTTGGCCCAATAATTCTCTTTCAGCGCAATTCACCTCACAGGATTGTCGCTGCGGGAAAAATAGGAGGAAGGGAACTTACATATGTTCACCACTACTGGCGAGCTATTTATAAATAAAGGCAGGATAAAAATATGATAAAATAAATAAAGGCAAGGCAACCAAACTCCTGGCTACACTGGAAGCAACGCAAGCACCACCAGAATCAAATTAGTAGGGACAGTGCATTTCCTCCTTTTTTTTTTTTTTTGATACTACTACTCTGGATATGTCTCACTAAACTCTTTTCATTTTTCTCTGCAACCAAGTTTAAAAGTGAAAGTAAATCCAGCTGGGCTTCTTGCTTCCTCCCCTCAAAATTCACATTCACACAAAGTGAATCCTTATGCACCCTACCTTTGACCTTGGAACCAACCATACTTCTACATCCTTCCCAACATAACACTAACCTCCAAAATAAATTTCCATCAGATAAATAACATTTGGATATAAAGACTTCCTCTTTAAAATCCTAGACATATCATGCTGTGTTGTGAGAGCTATTAATATAAGTAAACAAAGAAAAGTTAGTGGTTTTGGATAAAAATATGGAATTATGGACTACAAAATGTATTTCTGACTTCTTTTTCAGCCTCCTTTCTCCTGATATTTAGGAGATTCATAAAGGTGCATCTAAAGGGGTGTTTTTCTTTGTTAATCTATTTCAGTATTAGTAGTGACATTGCTTTTAATTTTTGTTTTTACATTTTCTTTTTTAATTTTTAAATCCTGTCAGTCTCCTTGAACTTTTACCTGAAAAGAGTATTTGTATATAAATAAACAAAGAAATAAACTTACTGGCTCCACTTATGACATCTGGTTTCTTTTGCATGATTTCACAAAACTGCCTTTGAACATTTTCAAGCCATCCTGTCTGTTTATTTGGGTTTTTTAATACAGATAAAAGTTTGCTAACATCGTCATCTGAAACAAAGATGAAAATACCATTGCAATTCTGAAAGTGGTAAAAAGGTCTCTTGCTAGGACTATTCTGTTGTCCTAAAATTTGAAGAAAAGGGTTTCTAGACCATTTAAACAATTATTTTAACTGTGCAATCAGGTCTAACTTGAAACTGGGAAAGTACAGCTATAATTATCAAAGTTTTTTTAACCAAGTATCTCCAATAAACTGAGAACAGCAGATAAGTTTCAAAAAGGGAAAGAAGGGTATATAATAAAGGCAGAATTTCCAAATCACCCAAATTTGCAAGGAAAGAATTAGGAAACTTAAGGCTTAGTATGATTTAAAGCTTGGGTGTCCAACTTTTTGGCTTGCCTGGGCCACAATGAGTGAAGAGAAATTGTCTTACACCGATATAAAATATATCATATAGTTAAAGTACATAAATAACAAACTAGTATTTTTTTAATCTTTTTTTAACTAACTTGTGGGGCTGCATTACTAATTGTCTAGGACCATAGGTTGGATACAACTGATTTAAAATTTGCTAAGAATGCCAAAAATAACAGAAAAGGATCCTTTGGACATGTGCACAAAAAGAGGAAAGTTCAAGTAAGAATTAGTCCACTGTTTGGAGAAGATGGCAAGATGGTGACAGGCAACAGGGAGAAGGCTGAACTGCTTTATCTGGTAATGATAACACCATTGCAATGGTGATGTTATCGCCAGAAGTCAAGTTCAATGCTGGTATGACTGATAGAATATCTCCTATCAAAGGCATCAAAGTCTGTGTTTAATTCAGAAATGAAAAACAGTCAAACTCTTTTAACATGAAATTCAAGAAAGTGATCCAATTCTAGCAACTGGAATTAGATTGATTTTTCACCTACAGGTAGATGAAAAAGGAGTTATAGTCTGTTCAAATTGATATAATATTTAGTCACTGTGAAATCACTAAGTCATCAAAGAATGAAATATTTCCTCATGGAAATGAGCATTGATTCTATGACAAATATATGCTAAATTTATTCAGGGGATCATAATTGGGGTTTTGGGATTTTAGAGTTAACCATTCGTCCCCTGTAATTATTCAGAGAGATATGTTAGCTTTTCTAGGTAATATTACAGTATTCACAATTAGGATTATTCTGATAGTTGCAATATGGTGTGTCCTTATCTGTCAAGCTTTACACAGGGACAGGAATATATGGCTGTTCTCCAGAAACTCAGCCTGCATTCATAATAGCAGAAGCTTCACTGGCTGAATGCAACTTGATAAGATGCTTTACTGCAAGCAAGAAAAAAATGCATATACTTACCTGCCTGCCTGCCTATGTACTTAAAGACTAGCCTACTGCAGAACATAACAATCAGGTTGTACATATCAATCATATCCCTTTCCTATTACCCTTTCAAATCAATGGATCTATGGCCATCCTTTACTGTGAGTCTGGCAGGTATTTGCTCGGTGTTTACACAATACTTCTGTCCAGCTCAGATACTCCCCAGCTTCAGCCTTTGCACTTTCCATGCACGGTGTACTTTCTCATATTACTCCACTCAGATATCACTCCCCCTAGTTTATTTTTTCATCTCAGAAAACATTTAGCATTCTGTGGTTATTGAGAATGTTTATTCTTAGTTTAATTTGGGCTACTTTCAGGATGAATTCCCTCCCAAGGCTGATTCTACTTCTATGAAAAGTTAAGATTCCTCTAAGCATATAAAAGTGATCGTTTTGCTTCCTTGGGGCCTGTTTTAGCTGCAGTCCAGATGAAAAGCCGTCACCTCATATTGTATTTCATTGATAGATGTCATAACCCCCTATGGGAGTCATTATAAAGGCTATCTATCTATTCATCTTTGCAATCTCTAGTCTGACACAATATTTACATAGCTGCTTCCAAATATCAAGTAACTAAAATGGTATCCACGTAGTTACAAATCTGATAAACACTGAGGGAGGAAAGCATGGCATATCAATACAGCATGCTGCTAATTCATTCAGATTTGGAAGGAAAAGACTTCTGGATACACTTAAATGAGTAAAATATAGTAGAAGAAGGATTTTTGAGTTTCTTTTTACATTTATACTATCTGAGATGGTTTGTTTACACATGCACAATTCCCCCCCATGTATATAATATTAATTATAAATTAACTTATTTTAAAACTATTTCCTTTGAGATGTTTCGAATTAGAAGTTTGTTTAGCAATCTATTGTTTAGAAATGAGCTTATATTGGATTCCCAGTGATCAAGATTTTTTTTCCTCTTGTCTATATTGATAAGATTTGTGCTACAGTTTGCATATTTCTACCTTTATTTAATATCAGATTGCTATTACCCCATTTCAAATGGATCTTTCCAAATAAAATAATAATTTGCAAATGAGGATAATACTTTTTATTAAACAAAAATATTCATTTTTTTCTATTCTAATAGTTCATATTTAAACTATTCTAATAGTTTATATTAGTTTTTACTTTTGTTTTTAAACTTTTCAATAAAATTATATTTTAAAAATGTTTGCTGTGTTCATATTAAATTCAGAGAATAACAAAGTTATTTCCTCTTGATCCAATGCTTATTAACATACTTAAGTATGAAAACAAGATGTTATACACCTAAAGAATAATTATATTTCAATCTAAAACAAAAGTATAATAGATACAGATAACTTGATTCTGATCTTCTCCAGGGAATAAATACTACCCTTGGAACAATAATCAAGTGAAGGAAAATTCCTTGCTTTGCAGAGTTAACAAAGAAAATATTTTATGTATTTGTTCTATTAAAAAAACCTTACACGCTTAGAGTCTATGAACTGAATGCAGTATCTGTCTGGACAAGTATCTCCACATGTTCTGTTTCCTTCCACTCAAATTGTGCTTGGTGTGATTGCTACGTTTGTGATAGTGTATAATTCAACAGTAAACAGAACCACGCTGCATCTCAATGACAACATACAAGCCAAAAGATAAAAGAAAATATAGTGAATCCAAAAACCTTCCATTACCTCATAAACAATGTGTATATTTCATCTCACATACAGGAATTTCCCCTAAGGAGTGGTTTCAATGTGTAAAAAAAAATGAAGTTATAAAGATCGCTGAACTACCAAAAAACTACAGAGAATATATAGTACTGTAGTTAACAGGAAATTGCACCCTCATTAAACAGTGGATACTTTATATTTTTGTAGTACTTCATATAACCACAATGTACCTTTCCTTGAATGGTTTTTTCTAGGAAATTCAGCAAGATAGCATGCTGGCAAAGGATATGACGAAAACATTGGCCAAGGATATGGATCATCACCCTAAAGAAGAGCATAGAGAAGAAGAAAATTATGTTATATAATTTGTTCAACTCATTTAACTAATTTAAGCTCTCAGTGAATAACAAAGAATCAGTATCTTAATTTAAACATACTAATCTTGGTGCTACACTTAAATTTTATTATTAAAAAACATATCACTCCTAATTTTATACATTGAGTTGACAAGCAGAAATAGACTATGTTGGTCTATAAAAAATGCATAGATAATTATGAAAGATAATAGAGGAATACGCAAAACAAACACTACATAATGGAAGTATTACAAATCAGTGTTTTACAGATATAATTAATATGTGAAATAGCCAAGACACCCATTATCCATATTACACCTATGTGATGTCAGTCAGCTATACACTTTAAAATGATGTTTATTATTTATTTATTATTTAAATTCTTTAAAATGATGTTAATCCACCTTGGAAAGGACAGGATGGAAGCAGTGGTGGGATTAAAACAAAATTACTACGGGTTCTGTGGGTATGGCTTGGTGGGCGTGGCAGGGGAAGAATACTGTAAAATCTCCAGTCAGAGGTGGTATTTGCCAGTTCTCTGAACTACTCAAAATTTCCGCTACCGGCTCTCCACAACTGGTCAGAACCTGCTGAATACCACCTCTGGATGGAAGACCCAGTAAGAGCAACTTGTTATTGTTTAGCTGATGGTTTGGTGAATAAAATCACTCACATTAGCTCCAGGCTAAACAGGGTGAATAGTATCTAACGACATGACAAGAGTTGACATCTTTAGGAGTTACTTGGAGGTTTCCTGATATTTGTGTCATGAGAAAGTGGACAACATTCTAGTTTTGCCATCTAGGAACTTGGTCCCTGATCTTTCTGGCTAGTTATCTGGCCACTGATGAAGCAAGAATTTGAACCCAGTATACAAGCAACACTTCTCTTCAGGAATTAAAAATTCCAGTGATCTTTTAAAAGGCATTATTTTATTCCCTCCTTAACTATGTATCCCAAATCCTTTAGCTCTGGACAACTATAATCCTATTTTCAACTTTCCCTTTCAGGAGAAAATGCCTGAAAAAATGGTGGAGTGACTACTACAATTGGATTCCTGCAATTCACTTTACATGGGTGACCATTCGAAAACTTCAACTGGTGAAAAATGCAGCAGCCCTTGGGCTTATTGGAAAGTCTCACTACTGCCATATAATACTGTTATGGGAGCTGCATTGGCTGTCAGTGTTATTTCCATCAAGGTGCCGGTCTTTAAAGTCTTATGTGGCTCAGGGCTTGGGTATCTCCAAGATTCCCTTTCCCACACGGTTCTCCCTCCGGCCCATCAGAGTGCATAGACAATGCCTGTTCAAAGTCAGCTACCTATAATGATGTCAACGAAGTACTGACAGAAACAGAGTTTTCTTTCAGAAGGCCTTCCTTTGAAGCAGCAAACCCCGTGAAAAAAGGGTAGCTCTGTTTTTGTGGCCTTCTGAAGGCCGAACCACTTCTGATTGTTTCAAGATTTCTTCAGAGACTAAAGAAATTTTGTTGCTGCTAAAAATGGACGGATGTTGCTATGTTTAAACCTTATAACTTACAGGCCGTCCTCAACTTATGACTACAATTGAGACCAACATTTATGTTGCTAAGTGAGAAATTTGTTCAGTGAGCTTTGCCCCATTTTCTTGCCCCATCTGTGAGATGAATCACTACAATTCTTAAATTAGTACCACAACTGTTTGCTGGGTCTGGTTTCCCATTCACTTTGTCAGAAGGTCACAAAAGGGGATCATGTGATTCTGGGACACTGCAACTGTCATAAATGTGAGTCAGTTCTCAGGCATCCAAACGTACGCACATGAGGATGCTGCAATGGTCAGTATTTTTCAGTACTGTTGTAGCTTCAAACAGTCAGTAAACAAACTGTTGTAAGTCAAGGACTATCTGTATATGGTTATTTATTATAATTACTGTATTGGTATATTGTTCATATTGGCTTTTTCAGATTGAAACAGCCTATAATTATATAGCTAATTAATTAAAATTAAACACAGAGTTAATCAAAATGAAATGAAGTGCAATAAATTTTTAAAAAATGCATGCATGTAGAGCAAGGGCGTCAAACTCAATTTCATTGAGGGCCGCATTAAGGTTGTGTTTGACCTTAGGGGGCAGACATGGGCGTGGCTAGCTCAACATCACTCATGTCAGGGGTACCAGTGGTGGCCCGCTGCTAGCGAAAACGGACTTCCGGAGCTCCATTTTCCGGCCTGCTGCAACCCTTTGCCAGTGAAAACAGAGCTCCGCTTTTGCTGGCAGAGGCACTGCAGGCCGGTCCTTTGCTGATTCCCGGGCGGTCCCACAGGCCAAATTTAAGCACCCCTGATGTAGAAAGATTACTCAGAGTCGTGGTAGCTCGGGTTTGCTATAGATTCTCAGCATCTGGGGTCTTCAACTTTGGAAGTTTAATATCTTGCATATATTTGGGGAATAAACTTGAACACTGTGTAAGTAATGCATATCAGGGCCATAAACTCAGAAGTTATGAGAAGTATGATGACACTGAGGGATTTTTTTTACAGCTGCCAAGAAGAGCATCAGAAGTTTTAAACAAATCATTGATTAAATAAAAGAGAAAATAATCAACTGCAACTATTACCTAAAGTGAGGCTAGATGAAAAGGAAAACATAAAACACATTTACAACCTTATGCAGTACTCTTGGAGGCAAGATCCGTTCGGTGGGGCCCCCGACGTGACTTATTCTAACGAGAATATGGTTTCTCTCAACCGATAAGCCATCGATTATAAATTGCCTGCAGCAAAACAAAACTGAATTGAGAAATGACTGAAAAACTCAAAATGTAATACTTGGGATCCAGATCATCCACAAAACAGCTCCATCCATTTGCAGTATTGGTATTACAATTACAAAAATGGGGAATAGGCATACACCTATTCCTTCCATTACATAAGCTTCCTTATCTGGCAATACAATAATGTCACACGAATTATTACAGGTCTATACTGTACAACAGTGGCTCCCAACCTTTTGGGCACTAGGGACCGTTCCATGGAGAGAGATTTTTCTGTGGATTGGAGAAGGCGTAGTTTGTGTGCTGTCTGCAACCCACAGATGGGGTTTCGCTTGTATGCGTGGCCCATTTCTAGCATGCTGTGTCCAGGGACCCCTGCTATATAGTATTTAGATTAATCATCTGGTTTCTGAGCTACATTAACACTACTTCTTAAGAGCGTCTTATAAAACAGAAGATAAAAATTGGAAGTGGTTGACATCTTCAATCAGATAACAGATGGACAGATGCATGGATGCTAATCATTCCTTTAGAGACAAGCTTTAAGAAAACAAGAGTAAGCTATAATATTGGAATGTCTATTCATAGAAGTCAGTACTTTTCTATTATTACTACATTTATCCCACCTATTTTTCCAGAAAAAACAACCCTGTAAGGTGAGTTGGGCTGAAAGAGTGTGTCTGACACAAAGTCACCCAGCTTTCATTTCTAAGGGTGTTTCAGAACTCATAATCTCCTGGTTTCTAGATCAGAACCTAACTACTACTCCAAACTGGAACTCTTTAAATATGCACAGAGGACCAGGAAGAATACAGAGAACCATGTTTTAGAGTCACATCATTTTAAATTATTGTTTCTTACCGAGGAGTTTCAGAAATACTGATGGCATTTTCATTCTGAGCATCTAAAAGCACTTCTGATACCTTGTATTGAGATTCTAGAAGCAGAAGGGTATTTAGATCACAGCATAGCACATTTAATAACCTGTAAAGCACAATATATAGGAATGACAGTTAGAAGTTTTGGTGATACAGAGATGTTAAAAATTTCAGACTCAGCTTGTTCTTTATATATGATGAAGTAACATGATATGGAAGGTTAATATTGTTTGTTATCCCCACTTGGTATGAAAATTAATTTTTTATGCATTTTGAGCTGGAAAAACATTGCATGTAAGTCAACTTTGTACAAAGACAGGCTATTCATCCACTTAGCTATTATCATCTATTCTGATGAACAGCTTTGTATTTTCCTTTTTTTTTGTGTGATCCTTCTAAGATGCCAGGACTGATTTGAATACACACCAGGCAAAAGATAACTATAACAGATATAAAAGGTATCAATTGATGCAATTATTTTCAACCTTTCATTTATTATTGAAATTACCCTTTGTGAAGATGAGTGGCTATATAAATTTGATAAATACATTAAATAAAGTTTATCTAGCCCAATATTTCTCAACCTTGGTGACTTCAAATCCCAGAATTCTCCAACTATCCATGCTGATGTCCACACATTTAAAGTTACTTGACATTGCTCTAGCCACTCCATCAAGGCCCTGGTTTTCACTAAAGCAGAAATAAAAATCTATTTCCCCAATAAAAAGATAAATTAATTAAAATTAATTACATTATCTAAGCACCCCCCCAGGAATTATTCATTTCTTATATTCATATCCCACTGCAATCCAGTTAAGGAATCTCAGTGGTTTACAGTTATAGACATTAAAATGTTGATTGTAAAAATTGTATTTCAAAAAATAAAAAGAAACAGGAAAGAAACAATAAATGGCACCAGTCCCCAGGTACTCTATGAAAGAGCTTTGTTCTAAGTCTATATTCAAACTTGGCAACTTAAAATGTGTATACTTCAATCACCAGAATTCAATAGCATCTCCAGCATAATTGTGATGACACAATGATTAGAATGCAGTACTGCAGTTCAACAGTTCGAGTCTCACTGGCTTATGGTTGACTCATCCTTCCATCCTTCTGAGGTTGGTAAAATAAAGGCTCAGATTGTTGGGGGCAATATGCTGACACTGCTTTAGAGAGGGCTGTAAAACATTGTGGTATATAAGTCTAAGTGCTATTGCTATTCCTACAATCCAAGGTCATGATGTAAAGCAAGGTATCGTCACCCTACTACTAATATAAAAAATATTGAATTACCTCCCTTAGCAACTTCACATAAATATTAAAAAATAGGGGAGGAAAACTGATTTAAATGAAGTGGACTCTACACCAATCTCTTTTCTAAACTACTACTAAATGGAATTAAAGAAGAAAGGGAACCACTGTAGCATTGTACCCCAATCCTCTCATATCCAGTAGGATATCATGTTGATAGTATCCAAGACCATTGAGAAGTCTAAGAGGACAAGGATAGACACAATTCGCTCCTCCAAGTTTTGACAAAAGTCAACATTAGAGTGAATTTAACCCTGCATGCAAAGGATTCTGATAATTTGCTTCCTTCAGAGTTGGCCCCACCATCATTTTGACAATCTTTCCTAAAAAAGAAAGGAGACCAGGCAGCAGTTATCTAACACTTATGGATTCAAGAAGAAACATCTTAATGATGGGCACACTTAGCTTCTTTCAAGGCTGTGAGCAACAACCCTTCCCACAATGAGATTCAGGTAACCACCTCTTCCCAGCAGTCTGCAGAAGCCAAGAAGGGCAAAGGTCCAGCTCCTATGTTAAAACAGACTTACAAAACATCCTACCCACTTAATCACAGGATACCAGGACACAGAAGTTCCGAATAACGTGACAAGAGAGTGCCCCAGACCTTGCTTCTATTTTGGCCCTGTGGAATCAAGACTGGAGTGAATCCCTAAGGTGCTTTTTTAAGAGGCCACTGGACAAGAAACTCCAGGTGCTTCTTGAAAAAGCACCTTTGAGACAACCATGACCTGTATGACTGGGAATCTCCATAGATGACTGGAGTGAATCGGAATAACTTTGTAATTAAAATGCTCTACCAATGGGCCATTGTAACCAGGTGTCAATTCTTGATATTGACTATGCCCAAAAGGGAATTTCCTATCCTAAAACATTGGAAAGCAACCCGACGATGCAGGATGTAAGACAGAAATAAAGGTGTTTTATCTCTTTTTGCTATAACATAGCTCCAAAGCTCATTCAGATCCATTATGTTTTGTTTTCTTCCAGTGACACACTAGGCATCACTTCTATCATTTCATGTTCCAGAGGTCCTCAATATACTAATATGTCATAACCATAACCACAAGCCCACCAAGGGTGGGATTCTATCGGTTCAGACTGCTTCGGGCAAATCCCTTGCTTCGAAGATTAGCTGGCAGTGAACCGGTTCGCTGCAACGAGCATGAGGACCCGCCCACCCGCTCCTGCTCTTTTCTGTGCTTCATTTCCTTTGTTTAGAGCACAGCTGATTCACACAGCAGAGCAGTTTGCCGCACCTCAGCTGTTTTATTCACAGGGGCTGCTATAGAAGGTTAAGTATTAGTACTTTTCTAAATGTGGAGCGCACGTGTGCGCGTGAAGCACACAATCACCAAACTGGTTGTTATACTAGTGGAACCCCACCCTTGAAGTCAACACAATGCCTTCTGTGGTCAAAATTCTTCTGCGATATTTGATTATAATAAAAAAATCCCATTGACTTATATTGTTTCTTGGTGCTTTCTCTCAAGAAGACTATCAACTGGATCCAGGACCCTATTTTAAGTTTCTACTCCCACAAAAATGTGAACTCTTTCTATCATTTTTCAAGCATCAATCTTTTATGTATTGAAAAAGAAATTCATCAGAATTGACGTAGTACATGTGTAGTATAGAAAACTGTAAAAAGAATAGAACCTGCAAGTAGAAAGCTTTTAATTAAAAGCGGAGGTGACCTGAGTAACTTTAGCCAACTCTATGTAGCTACAGAAATCTGGTGCTGCTACAATTCTAGTTTTTAAATCAATCAAAATCAGGTGAAAAAAAAAAAAGAAATTGTGCAACCCCAAACTGAACAATTTTTAAATGTGTTACCCATATCTTTGAGAAAAATGGATAAGGAAAGGAAAGGACTTCTTATTATTTTATGGAACAAAAACTTTTCTAGTTTCTGCAGGCCACTGGGAAGAGATGGTTACTGGAAGCAATCTTTATTCTTTTTTGAAAATTCAAAAAAAATCACTTTAATGTGTATCATAGAGCTTGATCTTAGCTATGCTATTTTTCTAAGAACCTATTTTCATGGGAAAATAGCAATAGATTATTTTTCTTCTTATTTGTTTGCTGCTAAAAATGGCAAAATTTTGAAAATGCTGCCTAGAAAATTGTATGGACATGCCCAAGTAACTGCAAGGAGCCAAGTCGAACTTTGAGATCTTGTATATCTAAGTTTCTGTGTAAATAATAGCACAAAGCTACTACAGGCAATACAAAAATAACTATTTTTGTCCTAACAACATGTTTTATGTTTTATTCATAAAGTTATTTTCCATAAACTTCAGAAACATCATTCATTTGTTGGTATATCTCAAGGAGTGATATTGTAAGCTTAATAAATATTTAGGTGTTCAATGTGTATGTAAATATTTATGCAACAAATATAATCCCTCATAGGTATATGACTTATGACCATGTCATTTTATAATGTTTCAACTCTGAAAAGCTAAGTATGAATTATTTAAAACAAATCACGTTTTTGGGGAAAACAGTGCTATGGTGTACTCAGGAATCAGTGCAAACTTTAACAAAAAATGCATCAATGGCTTTTTACAGCCATAATATCTTTGACAATTTAATCGATTGCATCAAAAATAAATCGTAAATATTGGCATTAACCCACCCACAAGAATAACATGGAGTATGGGTTAGATAGTTTTCTTCAATGGTTTGTGGACTCTTGGCTCTCCATAAAGCAATTAAAACAACATTATTCCACTATGCTTTTAATAGTTTATGGGTGCTCATTGGGGTGTGTTAACAATTTTAATATGTTGCTGTAAATAACATTGAATAACAGGGTCTTTGGACTGGAGCAGGGTACAAAAATTGTAGGCAAATTAAATCACTAGTATAATTTAAATACCAAGAAAATTGTTGATAACCATTTCTAATTATTATGCTGTTCTAAATTCATTTTTGTTAAATTCTCTCAATTTTAGTAAGTAACAGGTGCTTTATTTCATTCTTGGTTATATGTATTCAGAGGCATATTTTCCCCTCATAAATGCTGTTTAGAGAAAAATCAAATGAGAAACTAATAGAATGTTATTCATTAAAGTCCAGCATATTGCATGATTAGTATATTATCAATAAAAGTGACAACCTATCAATTTTCTAGGGTATTTTAAATGCTTTTCAGAACTACTGGAAAAGATGTTATATAAAATATATTTAAAAGTTCACTTAAATTTGGAAACTAGAATAAATCACACTTGCTTTGTTTTTTTAAATAAAAACGGAGCGACTGCAGTAGAATTTCCAACAAACATAAAACAAAAATAGAGGTAATAAGATGGCTGATTATTAAAGCCACACAGCGGTTCTGTTTCAATTCCAAAAATGTGTTTTCAAACTCATGGGAGCACAAATAAAGTACCGTCTGCAACTCCCTTGCAGCAACTCTCCATACTGTGTGCTCTCCTAAGAGAGGCAACGAAGACCAACAATAAAATATCTGATATAGGGATTGAACTAAAACAACTATATTAATAACTAGTCTTGACGGGTTGCAAGATTACTGGAAGAGAATAATGGTTTTAATCCAGATAATGCATCTTCAAAACAGAGAATCCAATTTAAAATCCTTATGCACCGAGAAAGCCTTGTGGCACTTCAGGTACAAATCAAAAGCTAAAATTAACTTGGGGCTTATCATTATGCTCAGAAAGGACATGTATATATAACTGAATGACAATTACTTTAGCACATTTACTTGAGAACATGCTGAGTTACTTACTTTGGGGAAATGCTACACATTCTCAAGAGTGTTAATGAACTGCTGTCAGAGAGACTGGGAAACTGCTGATTTCTGAACTGAAATCTATGGGGAAATCTTTTTTTTTTTTAAAGACTCCCCAGCAATCTTATCAAACAGGCATCTATCTATACAACTGCTGCAAATTCTCCCAAGCGCAGCCATCCCTCAAAATGGTAGCTTTGGGGAAAAGATAAGCAGTATGAAAGAAGAAATGCATATTCCCATGTTCCTTCATAATACTGCAGATAACGATTTTGTGAAACAAACACCCTAGACAATTGCAGTGATTAAGCAGCATTGCCAGGTATCTGAACGTGTGTCTCCTGTGTTCTTCTAAGAAGAGAACACATTGTTCACTTAGGTGTAGCCAACTTTAAGCAGAAAATGGACATCTTAGACATTAGTAAGATTTATAAATCCTCATGCCTATTAGAGAAAACATCTGGCCTACACAACATTGACATCAGCTGCAAGAGGCTGAGGTGCATGTTGTGATCTATTTTCCAAGTGTATGGCATGATATGTAGGTTATGTTGAAGGATTGAGAAATGCAGAAGGATTTGAGAAATACATCCAAGGACAATACCTACGATCTGAAAGCTTGTAATTAAAATGAGAAAAAGGCAGTCACACAAAGTTCCATTCTCAGATCATGATTCTGCAAGTCTCAGAAGAATCTGGCTCCGAAAAGAGATCTCTCAGAAAATGAAATACTTGCTGGCTGTGTATTTCTAGCTAATCAAATACTGAATATCATAGTTATATGCATATTATATATCAATGTGAGATTTTTTTACTTGTCTACATATTCCTTCTCACTTTGCCTGGATTCTTGAGAATTCATTTTAATTGGCACTGGCAATAAAAAATAACAAGAAGGAGAAAAAGTTATACATTTTACCTTGTTAAATAAATCAGATAAGAAAGCATCTTACCTCAGTCCAAAGATATGAGACTGCTCATAGTTGAATAATGAATGGATTTTAGCTTCAGTGTTAACAACTATAAGCCTGTCAATTATATCCTGAAATACAAAAACTGGTTTTACTAACTTTTGATCGTCAATGCTTCAGTTGCTGTTAGTCTTTAAAAGCTGTGTTTAAAGTATATGAATACTTCATGAAAATACCTTTAGATGTTCTAGGCTTTAATAGATAGATTGATAGATGGATAGATAGATACAGACAGACAGACAGACAGACATATTAAATAGACAGACAAACAGATGGATATAGATGACAGATTAATAGATGATACACAGTCTGATACACACACACATTCACACACCCACACACAGACACACACAAATTCCCTTCTGATATTAGGTCGAGAAATAAAGCTGCTTTTTTAAAAAAAGAAAAATGTGAAAGACCTTTCCAGCTGAGTTACCTATGACCAAAGCACAAGTTTCAAGCAGACACTTCTTTACCCTTCAAAAAGTAAACTAAAATCACAATTTTTGGCCTGCCAAGACCAATGAAAAGAAACCAAGGATTTCTAACTCTAGCTGGAAAGTAGTTATACAGCATATTTATTTAGTTATACAGGCTTCCTCACATATATGATTTATATTATATAAATAACTTCTTACCATAATTATACCTGCAATTTAGGTGGCATATTTGTACCAACACAAAAGAAGGTAGCTTTTGCAAATTAAATTTTTGCTATGATTATGGAAAAGAGTATAAGTGTAATCTGCACACAGACTGCCCTCATGCTGCATGTAATAAAACTACCAAAAATATATTCAAGATTTATTGCCAATGTAGTAGAAAATCAAAACATTATATTTTTATCATTCCTTGCAAAAGAATCATTCCAAGTATCTTTTTAAGAGGATAAGAAAAAACACTACTTACAACAACATCTGTAGGAACTTCACGAAGAGAATACTCTGCTTTATTAGGTATCTCTTGATCACCTATCAGTTCATAAACAGCAGGGCAGGACAGCAAATTTATCAGTGCTAGGAAAAACTGAGGATAGTAGTATAGTTGACAGGACAATAATAATGGAGATTCATTTAAAGATTTTGTTACATGAGCATTACCATTTACTTTGGGGAAAATATATAATATATTCAAAATTTTATCACACCACTTTTGGCTTCTTAGTTTCAATTAAAGCTTTTGAGACACACATACAGCAAAAAGAAAAAAGAGCAAGACTAACAATGGGTAATTATTTATCAATGAATTAATTATTCACAGGGTGCCTTCCATGGATTATAGAGTAGGAGGAATCCAATCAGGCAACAAGAAGTCTAACTTTCTGAAATTAATGCAAATTCCTAAAATTAAAACAGATTTTTAAAAAGCTGGTCACTTCATATAAGGGACACACAAGCATGAAAATATAACAACGCCACCCCTCCCAAAGAATAAAAATCTGGTTAAAATATCTTCAAAAGACCTGGATAAGAAATACTCCCTTAATTGTAATGACAAAACCAGTCTCGGCTTCATCAGCAAGCCATTCTATATTCAAGGCCTGCTATATAAAAAACAAAATTAGCCGTTGAGTTAGCAGAATTAACTGTTGAGTATGGCAGTAGACCTGCAAAAACATACCCTCCTGAAAAGGTAGGAAAGGTGGCAGGCTGCATGGTTTAGGCCAGGGGTGGGGAACCTTAGCCTTTTTATGAGGCCCATGCTGGCTCAGGAATTCTGGGAGTTGAAGTCCACAAGTCATAAAAGGGCTAAGGTTTCCCATCCCTAGTTCTGGCAGTCTTCTAAGTAATCTGGGTCCAAGACATATAAGATTTTAGTGAGCTTGAAAAGCAAAGAATAACCCACTTTGCTGTTTCAACACAGGGACTATGAAAGTACAACTCAATCTAGATGCCACATTCCATACAATTTCCCCCAGACGGGGGGTGGTGGTGGTGGTGGTGGTGGTGGTGGTGTTCATTAACCTTCCCTAATATTGGGAGGTTACGTTCTCCTGACTGACTATAAACTGGAATCTGCTGTGTGTGAAACTGGGCAATTATTATGTTTTAATTGTTGGCTTTAATTTTCTATGCTGCCCGGAATCACTTCTGTGGGAGGCCTCATAATTTGTTTAAAATATAGACAGATAAATACATCTTCCAGGGCTATCCCATGAAGAATGGATTGTAAATTGAGGTTACTAGTATATGTAACACCAGGTCTAGCATTCAGCCCATCCACAAATAGATGCAACTGGTAATAAATGCCCTCCTTACCAACATGTGCCAATCTAATATCAAGATTGGTTCCAGAAGAACCTCTAAACTGTAAATCTGGTCAGGAGCATTTCATTTCCCAATTTCTGAAGTCCAGGCTCTCAAATTAAATTTACCAATTAGAAGGAAAACTTAAATGGATGGTAGATCAAGTATTTAAAGCCAACTTTGCAATTAGGTAGTAAATGAAGAACAGTAACAACAGAGGCTGCCAAAGTTTGAATGTTGGTGCATCCAGCTACCTCTTGTCTCAACTAAAGAGGACTAAACACTCTTTTATACTGGTAATAACACTGACAAAAACTGACAGCATATAACACTTATTTGCTCCTTGGGTGGCAAATGCCACCAAGAGGCCATGTATTGTCTGTCTTTTCTTTCTTCCTTCCTTCCTTCCTTCCTTCCTTCCTTCCTTCCTTCCTTCCATTCCTTCCTTTCCTCCCTCCCTCCCTCCCTCCCTTCCTCATGGACTGTTCCAGAACTCTTACAGTCTAAGGACATAATAAACTAACCAAACTCTTTTTACTCAGCTTGCAGAACCAATTTAAAAACAAAATGAAGCAAAATATACATATTCTTACACTCAACATAGAAGCTGGCCAAATAAAAATCAGTGAAGAAAATTATTGCTGTATTGCATACAAATAAAAAGTGAGGCTTGTAATAGAATGCAGGAAAGAACTTGATGCTTCACAAAGCAACAGCAATTTCGTTTTACCGCAGTAGTCATTTAATATTACTTTGCAAAGTATGCTTGTTTACATTCTAACAAAGAACGTATTATTTGCTGAGTGATGAATATTTGTAAAAACAAAAAGCAATCATGATTTTATATGGAAATCATTTTTATCTGGATAATTGTTTTTATTTGTAGTTGTTAGTAAAGGCATTTGGTATTATGGCTTCTGGCTGAGATAATAAAACAGGATTGACTGATACATACTGAAGCTAAAAATATCCTGAAGTGATTACACATAATTCTTCTTGAAACAATTTTGTTTCTACACCTTAATATTAATATTCTGATATTCTTAATATACTTTGAAAACATGAACCCTGAACTGAATATTTTTGAGTTAACTGATTTATTTAATTGTTCATTTACATAATTTATATGATCACCTATCTCTCAGAAGTGACTCTGGGCAATGGACAAAGATTAAAACCCAATACTTAAAAAGAAGTTAGTTTATATGCTTTTCAGTTTTATGGAAAGAATCCTAATGAAATGAGGCTCATACATGGACTAGTAACTTTTGATGTCCTAGTATCAAATTAAGAAAATTAGAAATGTCAAACTACCCAAGGCTTTCCTCAAAAAAACATTATACATAATATATATTCAGACTAAACATTCACATAAGTCTTTGTGAAGAGAAAAAATAAATAATTTTACCTTTTGACAGCTTCGGTCAATTGGATCTACTGGTGTTGGTCTAGGGTGAGTCATTCGGACATCATCTCTTCCACACTCCAGAACACCCCATAACTCAGTAATAAGGGCCTTTATAAATCCTAGGAAACAATTTTTTTTTCATAATTATAGTTATCTACTAAAGTATTACTTCTGCTAAAGAGGAAAAATGTTCCTTTTCACTCTTGATCACTTATTGTGGGGGACATGCATGACCTTTGAGGATATACTTAGAAGATATAGGAAGAAGGGCAACAGAAGGAATACTTGTATAATCTTGAAATATGGCCATGGAACTTAGGCAAAAATCTTAAAAACAGATATTGTCAAGAATATTTGCCTCATCTCTTGGAATGCTTTCCCTTATTAATGTTAATCCACCTGTCCTATTATAACCCTTAAAAATACCATTGTATTTCTTTCAGAACAATATAATATGCATAATTTGATACTAAGTTCCTAATGTTGAGCCATGGTGGTGCAGTTAGAATAAAGTATTGCAGGCTAACTCCCTGCTCCCTGCCAGCAGTTCAATTCTGACTAGCTGAAGGTTGACTCAAGTCTTCCATCCTTCCGAGGTCAGTAAAATAAAGAGCCAGATTGTTGGGGGCAATATGCTGACTCTATAAACTGCTTAGACAGGGTGTAAAAGCACTATGAAGCGGTATATAAGTCTAAATGCTAAAGTTTTATTTGTAACAGCAGCCTAGTGGGTTCAGACTTGTACTTATTTATTTTCCCACCCAATCACCACTCCATATTTTAGATGAAAACTTTACACACATTTTCATGTGTCTGTTCTGGAAGACTCAGTATCTTATTAATAATTGGTTCTTTGTTCTCTTCCATCTATCAGAAGTGCCTTTTAACTGCAATAGCAGTTTCAGATGGACTTTATATTTCGAAATCAGGCATCCAGTTATTATTAGCTTCCCCCTTTTCCCCCAGCAAATGTTGAGACAGTCTTTGGTGCAATCAAATGCCACTTATAAATCTGATGTGACCCTAGTTTATGTCTAGGCAGTGGTAGTATTCTAACGGTTCGGCCCGGTTCGACAGAACCAGTAACTCCAAGGATCATCTGTGAGGGAACCGGTTCGCTCAGACAATCAGCTGCTGGGGCCCCCTGCCTGTCCCAGCTCTATTCTTACCTTTATTTCCTGCTTTTCAACTTCAGCTGCTTCGCATGACACAGCCAATTGCAGCGTGTCAGCTGTTTTACACACATGGCTTGCAGCAGAATGTGAGCTGCAAATGCTGCGTGTGTGCAGATCACACATTTGGCCCGTGAGCACGCAAAGTGTACATGCACGTGCCAAGTGTGCACTCACACCAAACCGGTAGGAAATTTTTTTGAAACCCACCACTGTGTCTAGGCACTCTCCTGCACTGCATTTAAAACTACAATAAGACATGATGCAAAATCATCAAAAGCTCTTTTTCTCATATGTTCCTCTTCAATCATTATGAAGATGAGTTCTGGAAGAGCCAAAATCTCATAATCATTTAAAAACATTGGTTTAACAAAATAAATGTTATAGATTCTGAGTAACTCAGTGTACAGACATGCATGGGGGAAAAAAGTTGTGTACTTGATTTCCATCAGTTAATATATTGTTATTTAATTATAGATCTTTCCAAGACAGCTAAGTTTAAAAAAAAATTATTATCCCATACTTTCTGTGAGAGGACAAGGGTGCATGCAGAATGCTTGATAAGAATTGATTAAAACCATCCCTGACTGACACTGTCTATATGCTGCTGCTGCATCCAGACATATATAGCAAACAAAGGTCCTCTTTTAACAAGTGTCTTGCTCCTTTCCAGCATTTATTTGCTATAAGCGGTTCAAAAAAGATATCTGATAGGTTGCTAGAAGCATGGAAGACCTGCTGTTCGAAAATAGCTGAAGCATCTATAGGATTGTCATGAATTCAGTACGAAGAAAGAGTACAGCACTGAGGAGAAGAATCATGTTTATTGCAAAAAGTGTTGGGTATCTGCTTTATAAAAAAAAAGAAGGATCCTGGACAATGGAAAAAAAAAGATTTTTTTAGAAGTTGAGGGCTTCTATAAAATGGGAAATCCTAGAGATCTGATTGGCTGGACAGTCTGGGAAACCCAAGGAGGTATTTGTCAGTGTATCTGGAGTTTTCCCTACTGTTAGGCAAAATGGGCCTTTCAGGAGGGCAGATGTTCATTTTTACAGGAGATATGGATGTGGAGGTATCTAACTGCTAGATAATGGGAACTGCTAGATTAGATTGCAACTGGTGAGGAAGCTTCTATTTGATTTAGGTGGAATAGCAAAGAGGTGTATCTGGGACGGGAGTCAGTTTGGGCATGGTGGGAATTGAGAAAGAGATGAACTGGGTTTGACCATGGTCATATCCAAAAGACTTGCGGGATGTGCAATCGCCATTTTGTTTTGTTAGGCTTATTTTCTCCACTACATTAAAAACTCGTAAGAACAGCTCAGCAAAGACAGTGAAGATTCCATTACAGATTACACCAACGGAGTAAACAAGCACATTTTCTTCTTCTTCACGTACAGAATAATTTATATGACATTAACTACAGTTGTGTGCTAAAGCCTCTATTCCAGAGAATACTGAAAAGTTCCATACAAGGAACCCTGCCCCCCCCCCCCTTTTTTTTGCACATCTCTGATTACATATAACCAACTGGATGATACCCATGCACCTATGAATTACCTATGGGAATCTGTTATCTGTTTCAGTGCAATGCTGCTTATAATTGCAAATATACAAAACATGATTCACAT